>JACVVK020000017.1:2907500-2935000 GCA_018292915.2 Batillaria attramentaria | reverse complement strand
CAGCAGTGTAGTATGAGCCGCCAACAACGCCGGAGTAGACGAGGTGGGAGGTGCTGGGACAGGTGGAGTGACCCCAGTGGGTGTAGATGGAACCTTGGGCGTTCTCGAGAGCTTGGTCGGCGTTCTTCAACGCCTGGATCTCGGCGTCCAGCACGCCCAGACGGTGGGAGTGCTGGGTCATCACAGTCTCCAGCTGGCTGACGTCATCCGAGCGAGACGCCACCTCGTGTTCCGCAACCACGTTGACGTCAACCACACGTGGTACCATCTCTTCGGACAATTGTTCAAGCTTAGAGAGCCCGCTATTAAACCAGGTGCTCTCGGGGTTAGCCCCGCTATTCTCGGGTCTAGACCTGCTGTTCTCGGTGTTAGCCCGGTGCAAGCTACGCCACTTCTCCCAGGCGGTGGGATCGAGCATATTCAGTTCATCATCCCCAACATATTCTTGCGTTCCCTTCGATTTCTTCACTGTGGCTTCAAACTGGTTTACAAGCTGCTCTTTCAACAGCTCGGCGGCTCGTTTCCAATGTTCTTTCTCAATCTGTAACGCCTGTTTTTCGCGTTCTAGATCGGACTTGGTCCTTTCCCAGTCCATTTCCATTGTGTGCCATTGCCCCAAGATCGCTTCAAACTGCTTGCTGAGATTTTCCTGGTTAAGCATCAGACGTTCAACATCCGCACGGTCTGCAAGCACTCGTGCACCGTCATATTCAGCAGCAACATTCGCGGAGACGATCTTAGAAACACTTTGTGCAGCTACCATTACAAGCAAAGCCAACAAAAGGACAGCCATGATTCCTACTGTCTCTACAGTCGGGGGCTCCCTAGTTATCAATGTTTTCGTTCTGCCTGGATCAACGACCAATAAAGCAGTTTAGTATGATTCTTATCTTGTTCTGTGTCGTCATTAACATGAACTTAGTTCATAGTTCATGGCTACGAGCGCGCATGGTTGGCTTGAGGTGGCAGAAGGGGGAAAGGGGAACTCTACAGGAATATGTAATCTCTTTTTCTACAGGGCCACAGGAGCAAAAGGTCGAGCTAAGTAAGAAGGAGAATACACCTACTTTGAGGCCCGGAAAGATAAGAATCGCCACACCAGCCTATGTACGCTTATGAAGGTCAGTAGTCATGTATGTTGCATTCCATGTACGCTCCTGTGGTAAGATGTGGACCGACAATCTTACAGTCTGATTTTTCCCTGGTAAAAAGAAAGTTAGGTACGAGCAAATACCGCTGTTTGAACACAGCGAAACGAGAGAGAGAGAGAGAGAGAGAGAGAGAGAGAGAGAGATTTGTATTTGCAATGAAAATACCAGTCACTATTCAGCATCCTATAACTCCCAACGCTGACCCCAGCTACTCCCCTAAGACACACCCGAACTGCCACCCGAAAAAGGGAGGGGCCAGCCGACAATCCACCCCATTCACAAACACCGGCAGTTAGCATAGCCATCCATGTGAGAAAAGGCCCGTGTCACGGGAGTTAATGAAGATGGTGGGAGTATTTTCGATGCTACTGTGACTCACGCCTGACGTCGAATGCTCTCAGGTAAAGCCGCATTTCCGAAATATGCACACATGTTAATAGTCTAGCAGCGTACCGTTTGCGGGTAGATGCACGGCTCATTTCATTCAGCCAGAAAACAGAAATCCAATACAGTGTAGCACCGAGTTTATTGTTTCCAATTTCCAAGTGAGTGTCACCGGAAATGCTCCTTGGATTTCGGTGTGTCCGTGTGGAAGAATAAGGCCGTTTATTTAACACAACAACCCCCCCACCCCCCCCCCCCGGTGAGTGAGTGAGTTTTAAAATCGCGCAAGCACCCCCTCCCCCCTCCAAAACAAACAAAATAACAAACAAGAAAACAAACAAACAAAAATCAACAAAAAACAAAACAAGAACAACAAAACACCCAAACAACAACAACAAGAAAACAAAAACAAACAAACACCCAAAACAGCAGCAGCACTAACAACAACAACAATACACACACACACACACACACACACACACACACGCACACGCACGCAGAGAGAGAGAGAGAGAGAGAGAGAGAGAGAGAGAGAGAGAGAGAGAGAGAGAGAGAGAACAAGAAGAAGAAGAAGAAAATGCACCAACATAATATTATAATCCACCGGAACACCTCCCCACCATCTTGTTTTAACACCCGCGTAACCGGGTTCGTGTGAGAACAGGACCCCCGTGTGTATGTGAGAAGTCATGCGGTTTAAACGAGGTCGTCTCTTTTTGTGTGTACGTCTGCTGTCGCTATACCCTAGCTGGCAGGTGACGTCAGTGAAGACTGTATTATATTCATATCGCATAACATCATATACATGTTATTTTTTTTGCGCTGTCTTGACGTAGGTATTTCAGACACAAAAATATGTGTGTGTAACCTTACACGTTGAATGGAATACTGAAGTGAGGTGACGACATCGTCCTGAAATTTTTTTCAGTTTGAACACGTTATGCAGTGCAGTTATCTGTACACGTGTACACCTGCATGCATATTATAACTATAAATGATGCATAACTGATATAAGCATAAATAATGCATAATATAACTATCAATTACGCAGACAGTTTACGCCTATGTTGCATAATTATATGATATAAATAAAATCGTTATTACGCAGGGAGTTTCGAGCTGGCAAACAACACGTATTTCGACTATCCAAACTCGCTGGGTGTAGGATCTTTTTTTTATTTTTATTTTTAAATTACAGGGTGGGTGGTAGTTTGGGAGTTTAACGTCCTTTTCCACCACATAAGGGTAATATCAAAGACGGGGCAGCGAGAAAAAGGCCAGCACAAATATTTGGCCCCAGTCGGGATTCGAACTCACGACCCGAGCACTGAAAGTCCAACGCTCTTAACGTGTTTAAATTACAGACATACATACGTACATACATACATACATACATACATACATACATACATACATACATACGTACATACATACAGACACATAGACATAAACATCTTTGCTTACATGCTTAGGATCTTGTTTGCGGTTAGTGGTGGGTTTAACGTCCTTTTCCGCCGAACAAGAGTGTGACATATCAAAGACAAAGTCACGAGGAAAAAGCAGGCACGTTTAGTTCCTACCCAGCCGAGATTCACACTTACGACGCAAGCACTGATAGCCCAAACTTCTACCAGTTTGGCTATACGGCAAAATCGAAAGTTCTAAATCGCGTGCGACAGCGGTGAAAAGAATGAAAAACAACACAAGCTATACATCATTTATACATGGAGCATGATGAATGTGTCAGGCCAGTTACGGATGTAATCAATATCCGTTCTTCTTGCGTCTATGCAGTGTACGGTTTCGTTGAAAAACAACATCACAGATCAGTTCGGATAAACACACCTCTAATTAAGTGACCTTGATAAAACGCTTTCTCTGAAATCCTCCGTCTTCAGTCTGATGATTCAGTCTCTCTTATCAAGGCCAAAGGTGCCCGTTAACGGCGATTTCTTCTTAATTACTCACACTTATCTACCACATACAGCGACAAGTAAGTACATTCAGACACAACCACGTACATGTACATTTTATCTATCTGAGTGACAAAGGAGACGAAGGAGATGAAGCCTAGAGGTTTCACCAAAGGCAAAGGTGTCTCTCTATAGTAATTTTGCGGTTGTTGTGAAGGTAAGTTTTCACATCTACTATTGAAAAGCAAGCAGTCCATGATGTATTTCGCAAATATGTACCGTTGATTTTTTTCCTTCACGAACTAAACTCCAGGGTACACTAAAGTTATCACGTCAAAACCGAAACTCACGGGCAATAAAATGAAATCTAAACCAAGAGGAAGAAACTCACTTTCCTTTATCCGTTCACGTCCTGTGTCCACACAGTTCGTATCTGAGACAGAATTATGCTTCGTGTGTGCTAAGGACAGGCTTAGGTACTTGACAAAGAGTGACATTAACATCTTGCTTGTGTGTGTGTGTGTGTGTGTGTGTGTGTGTGTGTGTGTGTGTGTGTGTGTGTGTGTGTGTGTGTGTGTGTGAGAGAGAGAGAGAGAGAGAGAGAGAGAGAGTCTGTCCAACACGATAGAAACTGCATCAATTTCACAACATACGTAACCAAAGATCAGAAAGCGATCATCCACCTATAACCTTACCTGGTTCAACGAATCAATCTTTTCCTGGCACCAGTCTCAGACAGTTCTGCGACCAGAGAGTGATGTATTCTCCACCAGAACACCACCACGTATCACACTCGTGTGTTTGTGTCCGCCGACACCACAGCAAAACCTTATCCACGTCACACACGCAGCTTGACTGAGTCATAGTGCAAGCACCCTTGAACAGTTCTGATCCGGTGTAGGATCCGGTCCGGTCCCCCCTCTGAAGTAGTCCCCCGGGGGACCAATTCGTGGCAAAAACTGCTCTATAATGGTCCCCCCTTAGACATCCAGC
Organism: Batillaria attramentaria; assembly: GCA_018292915.2. Lineage (NCBI taxonomy): Eukaryota > Metazoa > Mollusca > Gastropoda > Batillariidae > Batillaria > Batillaria attramentaria. Next base: position 2,930,559 of record JACVVK020000017.1, on the reverse strand, counting down.
CTCGTTTTCGACTGGTCCCCCTGGGCGATTTTGGTCCCCCCTCGCATCCAAAATAGGCCCCCTCTCGAAGTGGTCCCCCTCTTTTCTAACCAATGTAGTCAGTATTTATTTTTAACTTTATTGTTATAGTGTGTGTCAACTCAGTAGAAAACGTGACTCTGGATCTCTCTCACTCTCTCTCTCTCTCTCTCTCTCTCTCTCTCGCCCCCCACACTTTCTCTCCTCCCCCCATCTCTCAAACACACACACACACACACATTATGCACGCACTCACGCACGCGTGCACACTCACTCACGCACGCACGCACGCAAACACACACACACACACACACACACACACACACACACACACACACACACACACACACACACACCCCTCTTTCGTTATATGTATAATTATTTTCATTTTTGTACAGAGATGTTATTCAAGATGATCTTGAACTGGGTCAAGGTTACAGTGTCAAATCTAAACTTTTAAAAGTGATTTAACTTCGTAGATTTGCCGTTCTATGTAGCCTATACTTTTGTTTTTTATTTTCTCTTTTTTTTTTGTGGGATGAGAAAACGGTCGCCACTAAAAAACAAAAGTATAGGCTACATAGAACGGCAAATCTACGAAGTTAAATCACTTTTAAAAGTTTAGATTTGTTTTCTCTTTTTTTTTTTTTTTGTGGGATGAGAAAACGGTCGCCACGCTTCTTGACACGTCACGTGACTCGTGTCAAACATCGCCACGCTTCTTGACACGTCACGTGACTCGTGTCAAACATGCCTATAATTATAAGTACACGACAATTCATTCCGTCAACCAGTCTTCGTTTTTCATTGACTATCATCATGGACGACACTCTGTATGACAACGTGTTGAACTATTTGAAAAATGGCACTTACCCTCTGACCGCGAAAGGGGAAAACCGTGATGTGACTAAAGTTAAAAAGAGACAGTTGAGAAAGACTGCTGCAAAATACACAATTCGAGAGGATGTGCTCTACCACGACGGAATCCTCGTGGCAAAGAGGAACCAGGTTCCAGAGATATTGCAAGAGTTTCATGACAACTATGTGAGCGGAGGACATTTGGGGATGAACAAGACTTATAAGAAGGTGAGCACCCGTTTTTGTACTCCCAGTTTTAACAGGCTTTAGAATGGGAACGAGGTTTTGTGTGTTTCTGGTATGTCTGGTATAACCAACACATCGGATATAGCGGCCACTTTTGTCCTGGTGGACGTTATATCCGATGACTCCGTATATAACGTAAATTTTCCGGTATAGCCGATGTCTTCGGTATATAACGGACATTTTCCGGATTGAAGACATTTCCTTTGCTGGCTCTCTCTCTCTCTCTCTCTCTCTCTCACTCACACCCCCCCCCCCCCCACACACACACACACACTGTTATCTACCAGTTATCTTTAAGACATAGTATTTATAAATATTTCATTACTCTTTTTTCTCTCTAGGTCTTGGAGCGTTACTTCTGGCATGGAATGAAACAGGAGGTTGAAGACTACTGCAGATCATGCTGTGTGTGCCAGAACATGAACGCTTGCAGAAAGAAGCCAGCAGCACCGCTTCACCCCATCCCAGTGCCCAAAAAGAAGTGGAGCCTCGTTGGAATGGACATCATAGGACCTTTGCAGGTCACTGACAGAGGTAACCAGTACATTGTTGCCCTCACAGACCACTTTACAAAGTTTCCCGTTGCCAAGGCCATCCCGTGCAAGAGTTCAGAGGAAGTTGCCAGATTCATGTACGAAACCATCTGCATCTTTGGCGCGTTTGATTCCCTCATAACTGACCAAGGCCGTGAGTTCATTAACTTTGCGCTTGATATTCTCACCGACCGTTTCAATATCAACCATCGCATTTCTTCGGCCTACCACCCTGAGACGAACGGCCAACGGGAGAGGGACAATAGGACACTCAAAGACACTTTGGTAAAGATCACAGACAATGATGATTGGGATGAACTCTTGCCAGCAGCCCTGTTCGCCTACCGAACATCCGTTCACAAGTCTACACAGTTTTCACCCTTTTTGGCATTGTATGGTGAGCAGGCAAAACTACCATTTGACGTCACTGGTGATGCCAACGAGCAAGATCTGAACGAAGAAATCATGGACACTATGAAGGGGATTCACGAGGAAGTCAAGAACAAAATTGGTGAAAACATTTCAAGGGCGCAGAAGAAGCAGAAAGAGTACTATGACAGCAGGCGTGCATATGACCACGGGTTCCGCATCGGAGACAAAGTCTTAATCATCAATGCTGCACGAGTACACAGAATGGGAGGCAAGATGGCACCAAGATTCGTCGGGCCATATGAGGTCATAAGTGTGTTGCCGAAGGGTCGACTTCAACTGAAGAACACTAAAAGTGGGAAAATACTGAAGAATCTCTACAATATCAGCAACGTCAAATTGTTCCATGATCGTACACAGGACAACGCTGACCCCTCCCATGCTCCACAGGCTGACCCCTCCTATCATCCACAGGCTGACCCCTCCCATGCTCCACAGGCTGACCCCTCCTATCATCCACAGGCTGACCCCTCCCATGCTCCACAGGCTGACCCCTCCTATCATCCACAGGCTGACCCCTCCCATACTCCACAGGCTGACCCCTCCCATGCTCCACAGGCTGACCCCTCCTATCATCCACAGGCTGACCCCTCCTATCATCCACAGGCTGACCCCTCCCATGCTCCACAGGCTGACCCCTCCTATCATCCACAGGCTGACCCCTCTTGCCAGCCGCCATTGAGAATGAAGTTCCACCCCGTTGATGGTGCCTGGCAAAAGGATCGGGCCTCCAGTTTGAATTTCCCCAGACTTTTCAGGCGGCACCCCTCAAGGGAAAGTGTTGAAGTTGACATTACGGCTACACCTCTCGATAGCGTTAGCGTAAAAGGAGATGGGAATTGTTTTTTCCGGTCTGTGAGCTTTGTTGTTTTGGGGACTGAGTCGAAATATAAGGAATTCCGAAATATCATTTGCGATTGGATTGAAAAGAATGACAAACGCTTCTACGGAACGAGCGCACGTGAAAATTACGTCGCGACATCAAACATGAGAAACGACCGTACTTGGGCCACCGAGGTTGAGATATTTGCTGCAGCCACCCTCTTGGACACGCCCGTGTATGTGTTCACAAGAGAGGCTCCAGGCCGACAACCTAGGTGGCTGAAATACGGGCCAGTTTGGCAATCGGCCCCATTGAAAACAGACAGAGCAATTTATATAATGAATCTTGGACATCACTTTGCTCCTGTTTTTTGTGTCACTCCTTAGACCAGAACTGTTAGTCTTCTGCTGTTTTTGTTGTTTCAAGCGTCATGATTTGAGACACTGGTACTCAGTCTTGACTGTCTACTTGAAGTACGCTGAAAGCCAAAGGTGGCAACTAGTTTTCATGTCATGGACACTTACTTAATTTTGAAGAAATATTTTTCTATGGCGTTGTATAGAAAATATTAGATACTTGGTCTTTGATGTTATTCTCTAAATGCTATTTCCAGTTTAAAAAAATTGACAGGAAATGTGGACTTTCATGCATTCGATGACGTTTCATGCAAAGACAGTACGGTAGAAGTTTGTTTTGTACTTTGCTATTGTTATTATTTTGCTCATTTCAGGACAAGATGTGCGATTAACAATTTATTAATTTACATTTATGTTGCGTTATAAAGTGCACAGCGCTCTGGTTAACAATTTCTGTTGCAACTCTTTGCTATTCATTAACTGTTTCTTGTTTCATTTCTTGTTTCTTTGACACAGTTTGACTGGACATACCTTTTGAAATAAAGTTTTTCTTGTCAAAGAACGTAAATGTCTATTTCAGGTTTTGCTAGAGAGAGAGAGATAGAGAGTGGGGGGGGGGGGGAGAGAGAGAGAGAGAGAGAGAGAGAATATTGATTGACTTATTTATTTATTGTTTGAAATTCTAGTAATAATGTTTAGTATTCGGTACAACCATCTCATAAACAAAAACAAAAAAAAAAGAACCAATGCAAAAAAACAACTGAAAGAAACAAGAACCAACAACCAAACAAATATATCTCACACACACAAAAATAACAACAAGCACATAAATCGGGAAAAAAAAAGAAAAAAAAATGTTCCTATGGCCCTGTGCTTTTGGGACAATAAAGTTTTGTAACAATAAAGTTAAAAATAAATACTGACATAGCTCTACATTGGTTAGAAAAGAGGGGGACCAGTTCGAGAGGGGGCCTATTTTGGATGCGAGGGGGGACCAAAATCGCCCAGGGGGACCAGTCGAAAACGAGGCTGGATGTCTAAGGGGGGGACCATTATAGAGCAGTTTTTGCCACGAATTGGTCCCCCGGGGGACTACTTCAGAGGGGGGACCGGACCGGATGCTACACCGGGTACCTTCTCAATCTTCGGCACACACCCTGCCCGGTCCCCACCCGGTAGGCGTGGCGGTACACTTATCTAGCTAGCGATATAACCTCCGATAAGCAATGATCATCGTCACCAATCTCTCAGCCGCTACCGGGAACACAAGGTGACACACACTACACCACTATAAATCGTTCAGAAACAACGACCGTGGTGACAAGGAACCGCTCGCCTTTTCACACCAGTAGATTGGCCTTTTTTCCAGGTTCGTCTGCCAAAGGTTCGTCAGACCCGAACGAGCGACATGCTTGACAGCGCCGCTACACGATGGAAAAGCCCACGGCGCAAGCACGCGGGAAAAGGGAAAAGGGCAGGACCCCATTCTACGTTAACCAGAGGCGCCGCGACTTCGCTGTCCCACCCTCACCCCTGTCCACGGCTGCCGAGGCGAAACAAGACTTTTAGAATAGGGCAGGAGGACAAACCTGTATGTGCTGTCGAGGAGACAGCAAAGCTACGGTAGAATGGGGCACGAAAACAAAGCTAAATCAAATTCTATGGCCAAGACTGCGACGGTTAAACGGCCCTATGCTGGGATGAGGCAGGACCAAACAATTGTACCTAGACTACTTCTGTGGGCAAGCCGGGCTGCCGAGGAAAATCAAGCTTGATTGTGTGGAATGGGACAGGACTACAGAGCTATAATTATCTCTAGGTCTGTGAGGACTGCCGAAAAGAAGAGAGCCTGCAATAGAATGGGACAGGACCATAGAGCTAAATCTTATTCTGCGGGCAGGGACAGGTATCGCTGAAAAGAACATGCAAGGCAGGCTATGTCAGGTGTTAGTCAAAGTGCGTGCCATGCGACGCTGTAAGGACTGGGGCGCTGTTCTCGCAGGTAAAGGATTGCCTCAGGGAAATTTTGTGACCTTGCGAAATGTGGGCTGGCCTTAGATTCCGTTTGGAAATTTAATCTCTGATGACGCAGGCAGCAGTTCAGTTGAGACATGAAATACGGTTTAAATCTCGGTTAGGTTTTTGCTCTAGCATTTCAGCTCAAGACTTGTCCTTGTCCATAAAATTCTTTAGGGAAGACACATGTCAAGAAACAACATCGAGCGTGTCGGAGTTGGTGCTGTTCCCAGGATCATGTGCATTTTAACAGGGACATTTTGTTGTTGTGCCATGCAATCTTCTAATTTTTTTCCAACCAGACAGACAAAAGCGTGTATATATGCTTGCGTGGGAGGTACGTCCAACAAAGATGCACACTAAAACTATAGAAAGACATTCCATTTAATTTGTAGCTTATAGAGTTGTATTTTCTCTGTGGGTTTTTTGTTTCTGTCAAAACAGACCGCCGGTAAAAGTTGTTGCCACAAGGAAGTGAGCGATAAAAAGAAATTTTGAGAAATACAAAAACAAAATAACATGAACACTGAAACACCCAGTAAACAACAGTTGCACAAGCAACAAAAACTCCAACCAACAAAACAACAACAACAAACACACACACACACACACACACACACACACACACACACACACACACACACACTATTGCTGATAAGCTACGATAAAAACAGAAGCTCTTAATTAGTGAACACGTCAAAACTTGAAATATACGCACAGCATGACGCTTTTTCACAAGGTGCTCATAATTAGCGTCTGTCGCAATGGCAGAGGTGCCCACAGTAAAGCGACCTTTTGCTAAGAAACTTGTTTCAACCTCGCTTTTCCCATTTTAAAGCGCCCCCCAAGCTCCACAGGATACTGCGTTCAGATAACCTTACGACCCCTCTGAAAAGGTGAACCGCCTCTTCAAAGCCGTATGGAAAGGGCAGCGGAGAAACTGAACGGTGGCAACGCAGGGGCTTAGGTGCGGGTATTACGGTGAGCCCCGTGTTTGGAGCTTCTCGGACAAGCTAGGAACAGGTGTTACGAGCAGGTTACAAGATCAAGGAGAAGAACTTGAAGAGAGCCTTTCGCTTGCTACAGTTTTGCAGACGACATGGCTTGTATTTTAGAGAAAACTTGAGGCGGGGGTATGGAAGGGCCCGGTCGGAGTGGGTATATTATTTGTACTTTCGGGAACTGGAGAGCGGAGGAGGGGGTGGGGCCGCGGGGGACAAGGACATTCAAATTTCCCCTTGTCGGACATATTGTTTTGCATCTCTAGCCGTGGCCGGAACATCAACATCGACTGAACGGTGATAGCATTAGCTATCTGTTCCGAAGCCAGTGCTCAATTTGACGGTAAAGAAAATCTACGTTTCAAGTGATCCTCAAAGCTTGTTTCGAGGCCTGACACATTACATTACTGAGGTTCATTACTGAGTTACCCTAGCCACAACTGCCCAAGAAGGACAACTGCGAGCGTGGCATACAGCTGTTTGGACAGTATTAGTTTGGTTGTCTCCCTGCTGTCCAGGCTGGGGCTTAATATTTGTGCTGGCTTTTTCATCGTTGCCCCGTCTTTGAAATCACCCGTATGTGGTGGAAAAGGACGTTAAACCACCATCACCCACCCACCCACCCCTGCCGTCCAATTTTTTTTCCTTCAAAAATATCAAACTTTTTCTCCAAGGAACCTTTTTTTTTTCAGGTGATGACGATGCTTTCCTTGAACCTCTGCATGATATATGATTATGCAACTCGGCTTGACAGGGGACTCAACTTTAAAACCCACGCTTAGAGACAGAAACGGAGAAATTAGTAATTTATGCCCTTGCATGTACATGACCGTTTCCGGCGTTCTGAATGGCTTTTCCGACACCTCCGTGTTGTTAGAGACGACAGTTTTCACACCTCGCTCTCTTGACGAACATGTTTTTCGTTGTTTCTGAGCCGATCGTCTGCCCGCTAGGACCTAAACCGGCTGAGTTAAATTAATGGGGTGGATGACTGAGAGCCCAGGGGTGGGGGTTGGGTGGAGGCGGGGAGGAGAGAGGTCAGGCCGGGGAGGCAAGGGAAATGGTTTTGAGTGTGGAGGGGAGGGGGTGGGGGGAAGGAGTAGGGGAGGGTCAGTGGATGGGAACCGGCTGACTTGAGATGCCGGCTCACAGAGGAAGACAAAGACTGAGAACAAAAAAAACAACAAAAAACCCTGACAAAACAAAAACTAAAAACAGACCAAGCCACGGAGCGTCGTCTGTTTGCTGCATAAGTTTTCTCTTTAATACGCTGACGCCGCTGTATGGTGAGTAGATACAATGTTTCCGTCTGCAGTTTGCAGCCACACCAATAACCACGGAAACTGTGATACCTGACTGGGGTCCTATTTAAGGGGACATAACCTAAAATGCATGCACACTAAAAACCGGTGTCAACAGTTTGCCGTAGATTGTCTCCCTCTAAATACCTCCACACCATCACTGCTCTATGAGCTCGTTAACTGGTGTATGTATTCATCACCGACTGTCAGTAGATTTACCTGTATATTAAGTTTAGGATTTCTTTAAATGTTAACCGTTTTCTGCTACAATGTATCATTACAAAAGTGGAACAAGAAATACAGAGGAATGTCATGGTTTCAAGAAGAGGGCAAAGCGTGTAACTGATAATATCTATTTCATTGCATACCTCTTTTCTGAATTTTTTTTGAAGGGTGGGTGGGGACGAGCATCCCTGTACCAGGGGCGAAACGCTACTCTAGGGTAGAGTAGCGTTTGGCCCCTGGTACAGGGATGGGGGGAGAGGAGGGGGGTAGGAGGAGTGTTGATTTAACACCTGTTACTGCAGCTGTATGTTTTTCTGTGCTACTTCTCTTCATCTACATTTGTACGTACATGTTTATAAAGTAGTTTCGTCTCGCCGTTGTAATGTGTGCACACAGAAGTCAAGTCCAACATCACACCTATCAACTCTCACGGTATCTAATGCAAATCGGGTGCAGATGTATACCAGTCAATTCCGTCGATATTTCACTGACATAACTTGAAGTAAATTCGTAGAACGAAGTCAGCGCGGGCCACGTGACTTCACCTCGCCAGACCTCGGAGTACATTTGCACCCCCTCCCGCGTTGCGAGCCGGGATACAGTCGCCCGCGTTAGTGCCCCTCCTGCTCATGATTGGTATACATTTGCACCCCCTTACGGGCGAACTATACCAACTGAGCGAAACTAACACAGTAAAAGTGGTGTACGTCGGTAGCAAAGTAGGCCTACTCTGTGTCGAGGCAGCACCTGACTTTGAGGTCGTCTATTTTGTAAACAGTCGTACACTAACAAGGCCGCTAGGCCGGTTGACACGGTGTAGTGTTGTCAAGGTTACGGAGACTGATTGACAGTCGCTGTGTAGAGCAAGTTGTCAATGACTCAACACTCAAATAATAATAAGAGAGAGAGAGAGAGAGAGAGAGAGAGCATTCTCACCCTGCTAACAAACCACCATTTGCCCATGTTCGGCCCTTCTGGAGAGGTAGGTAAGTGTGTGTATCAGGTGCAGCCAGAGAGAGAGAGAGAGAGAAGGATCCGCAGGTGCAAGTAGTGACCAAAAGGCCAAATCCCCTCGTTGTTGTTGTTGATGATGATGATGTGTATGTCTGTGTTTGCGTGCGTTAGTACGCGCGCGTTCGTGCGTGTGTCAGTCGGTCAGAGAGAGAGAGAGAGAGAGTGTGTGTGCGTGTGTGTGTGTGTAGCGGGACGTTATACTTGTAAACTGATTACATGTTCTATCCCCCCCCCCCTTCCTCGACTGTGACAAGCCCCTGATTTCAGCCCCCACCCCCCTCGCCCCCCCTCGCCCTCCCCCTCCCCGGTCTAATTATGCTCAGCGCCACCCTACCCCACCCAGCTGTCCACACCCTGGTCCTCGGAGGCACCAAAACACAGCCTCTTCAATCATCCATTTGTGTTTCTGTCAGTCAAGAATGCCCTCACGCGTTCTTCTGACCAGAGATGCGCTGCATACAACAAGCAAAACGTGCAGCATTTTTCAAATTCTGTCAAGAAATTTCCCGAGGGACGAAATAACAAATCCGCTATACCCCAAAGGCATAAAAGCGACGGTGTAACTGACACCCGCCAACTAATGACCAACATTCTGTCTCTGACGGTCTGTCACACACAGTCACACACACACACACACGCGCGCGCGCGCGCGCTGCAGCTGATACACGCACTCTTCTACCTCCCCAGAAGCCCCGAACATGGGCAAAAGGTGGTTTCTTAGCAGGGTGAGAATGTTCCTGTTCCAGACCAACTCTAAAGATGCAGGCAAGGGAGAGAGAGGGGGGAGTGAGAGAAAGTTCGTTTCGATCTGATTTTTGGAGAAAAAATAAGTAAGAGGAAAAAAAAAGTGTCATAGAAGATAAATCTTCAACTGAGTTGAGAGAGAGAGAGAGAGAGGTTTTATTTAGTTTAGGCTTTTCGGCCCACGACTAAAGGGGGGTGGGGTGAGGGGAACACGTAGGCCTACACAGCTTGAGATAACTACTAATGATCTAATGTACTGACACGAAAGAAAATCGATTAAAACAAGAAGAAACGGGAGAAAACAAAATACAGCAAGAAATCCAACGAAGCATGTATGAGAGAGAGAGAGAGAGAGAGAGAGAGAGTCCATCACCACAGATCCTAACACTGACTGTTCCGAGATCAAAAGACAGGGTACTCACTAAAACATCATGAACTATTCATTTTAGTCTTTTTTTTTCTTTCTTTTTTTTTGCATGCCTTTCTTCATACTTAAAAAGATGGACACGGAAAGCATCAGTTTCAGAGGCAAGACATTCTCCGCATTCCTCCAGCACAGATACATGACAAGCGAAAACAGATTTTCTGTGGTCCTGACCCAAAAAACACCCGAGAACAACTTTCGTCCTTAATAAGGCGCGACAACTCTTTCATCACAGGACAGATTGTCTCCCGCAAGCACTTGATATAGTGTGACACTTTCGTTGTTCACTTGCCACTTGAAGCTGATTTGTGTTGTACTTTAAAACATATCGTCAGTAGTTTGCATGCCTCAAGTTTTTGACGTAACTTTGTGTTTCAGCAAAAGAAGAACAGAAAAGCCAGTAAGAATGCTGGCATAGTGATATCGAGTACAGTGGGTGGAAAGCCCCCAAGCCTGTTGGGGGGGGGGGGGGCTACAATGATGAGCAAGAAAAATGAGAAGAAAACTTGGTCACCTCGGTTCACCACCAGGAGAGGCAGGCTCAGTTTTGTTTTGGGTGAGGTTTGGGAGCAGCCCAGATTCCCCTTACCGCCACGGGAGTAAGACTAAAAGAAATGCGTATCTCTCTCAGAAACATACACGCGGATGTCACTGTTATCAGCTTTCCTCTGTTCCGTCAGGACGCCCAACAGTACGTAACTCACAGTCGTTTTCTACAAGAAGACGGATGTCAAACGCCATCACTGTGGTCCCTGTATTCAGATCACGTCAGGAATGTCCATTGTGTTCATTAATTCTCCAAAATACCATTTACTCCTGTGACGAGTCACTGCAAGTAACCGGGACGCCGATAGAGGAACTGAGGAAAAATTTAAGGGGCACCTGCTTGTGCCGTTGTTAGGGGCACTGAGGAACGCTGTACGGTCGATCCCTAAAAGGGATAAATCGGAATTACTTAGAATTTCGAGTAAGGATTTCAAGTAGCGTTCAGCCTCTCGATGTATGAAATCGAATACATCAGTCAACACCCTGGCAGTAGTTTTAGACACTGGAAGTTTGATAGTCAGAGAAACTCTCTCGGAGTTATTGTTAAGTATATTCACTTTGACTTTTGGAAGACTTTCAATGCTCGGGTCGTGAGTTCGAATCCCGGCTGGGGCCAAATATTTGTGCTGGCCTTTTTTCTCGTTGCTCCGTCTTTGATATCACCCACACGTGGTGGGAAAGGGCGTTAAACTCCCGAACATCCACCCACCCACCCAACCTTGACTTTTGGAAATGAGAGCGACACCTAGTAGTACTTTTTCAGGGATGTTAGCAGCCTGTGCCATCTATCTTTCACGGGAATTATTACTCTATTTTATTATGATGGCTACTATTATTTCTATCACACTAAAAGTGTAATTACTTGCACGATTTTTTTTTCAGTATGATGCTGATTGCATTCCAGTTTGTCGGAAAACCAGAGATCGGGTCGTGAGTTCGGATCCCCACAGAGAACGAGAACAGTTTTGTTGGCTTTTTCCTCATTGCCCCGTCTCTGATGTGACCTGTATGTGGTGGAAAAGGACGTTAAACCCAAAGAAAATCAACCAACCGTGTACAAAAAAAAACCCAACTCAACGGAGACTAAAAGTCCCCGTGCACTTCACTCCAGTCCATTCCCGTTATACTGCCTTTACCGATCTCCCCCTTCCCTCACCCCCATCCCTGCCCCCACCCTCCATCTTGACGTCCCCACCTGTCAGCAATGACAGCACGGTCCCCATACCTGTCCACAGTCACAGCAACCTCAGTATAGCGACTCTAAAGAACTTTCCCCCCAGACATCTCGCTCTTCCTTGCAGAGCACCAACGTAGAGCCCCGGCCCCCAGGACGAAGACAGCGAATCGTTGCAGCTCCTAGCATTTGCTGCTGCGCTGTTTCTCGCCGCGGCGCGACCCCTGGTGAGAGAGAGTTACCGTCCTAGCCGGCGTCCGTTAGATGCACGCAGTCGAAGAGGTCCGCGGTACATAGTAAAAGGCGTTTCCAAGGGGAATGTGACTCGTAGTATGGATTGTCCTTGTACCGGTGATGTTGTTGTGACAAAACTATGAAGAGTCCGGCGTCGTTTCTTACACTACGCTTGCTGTAAAGTCAACAGACTTACCATCCTTGTGGATGTTACAGTCAGGTAATAGTGGACTGAAGCAAACGCCACGAAGACTGTAAAGAACACCGACCATCTTTCGTCAGGTACGTTGACAACATGAATCAGACTTTATCGAATGTCACAGTGGTATTTGGGTTTCACATAGAAGTTAAGGTAAACAACTGTAAGAAGTTACCGTTAACACAAAAGTACATTTGTGAACTTAATAAACTTGGTGAAGGTCTGTAGAACTTTAGAACTCTTTTCGCTAAGTGGTGACTGGGTTACCTCAAATGGTTGAGCATCAGTTTGTCGACCTTAATGTGTACAGCACCTTTTGTCCAGTGGCCTTTGTCTTTTGAAATTCAAAGTCAAGTCAAAGTCTTTTATTTTTCCGGACTCACCTGGGGCATTGAAAAAAAAAATAAACATACAGAAATCATCAAACTTGCAAAAGTGGTGTAACATTACACAACAGAAAAATAATGGTTAACACACACGGTGTCTCAGAAAGCAAATCTGATAAGGGGGGTGGGGGTGTTTGGAAGTTTTACGTTCTTTTCCACCACGTATTGGTGATCAGTATCAAATACAGCGCAACGAGAAAAAGGCCAGCACAAATAATTGGCCCCAGCCGGGAAGGTCTAATAAGACACAATAGACAAGAGAAACGTAACACACACACACACACACACACACACACACACACACACACACACACACACACACACACAAACGCGCGCGTCATCAATCAAACACAATCCCCAAATATCAAGCACACACCGGGTAACACAGACACCGCGGTGGGCTTCGTAACACACCCCCTCCACCCCCAACCCACCCCTCCCCCCGCCTCCCCCTCCGCAACCTTCCCCTACAAGAGCGTATAATTTCGCCCACTTAAAGTACACATTCTACAATTTTGCCGTAGATAGTATACATTACATGCTTTTTTTTCCCTCTGCCTCAACTCTTCGCCAGCTACAGTGGTATTCCTCCAGGGTCATGGGTGGAATCCACTGAGGGCTCGGAAAAAGAGGCAGATTTTAGTTTGTATGATGATGAGGATGAGGATTATGCTATGATGATGCTATGGAGGTCCTTGGCCGTGTAATCATCCACATCATGAGATGTGTCATCGACATCACAAAGGAAGCACCCTCAAAGTCGCACCCGTGGAGTGTGTGAGTCTCGGGTGTGTGGCACAATCTCCCCATTGGGCCCATAGCACACCAGCTCAGGGTAGAAGCCGACCTAGGCAGGAATAATCCTGCTTACCCCGGCTGGAATTCAAACCCGGTTCTCCATGCCCATGGTCCGAAGTGCTAACCACTAGACTACAGGGGCCGGTATACATGCTTTCTTTTCGTAAATGTATACCTTCTACTGACCAGTCGTAGAATGTATCCATTCTACTCAGGTCATCATTCTGTACGACATGTACAAAACAAAATGATAGACTTGCATGCATTTACTTACAGATCATAACAGACGAGACTTCATCTATGACTGTTCCTCAACGACGTGTCTGATCACGGCGTGCCATCAACATCAGATGCTCTTACCGGCAAACACTCGGATTTAAGTGTAACAGCTGGCTTCTCAGTTCTGAAGAATCTCATTACACTACCAGCAATGGCTTTACACGAGGGAAATACCGTAACCATGTTGCTGTTGACTTTCACAGAACTGTCCCAGTCTCATGGAACATAATTTTCTCCCGGCCCGCAGGAAATGCAGAGGGAGCGACATCATGATATTGGAGACCACAGGACCCTCGCTAACTCGAGGGAACCTATGATTCCACGACAGTTTCCGAACAGGCGTTGCTTCGTTGTGATCACCACACCTTATGACTGGTTGGAAAACTGGACCGTGCCTGGGTATTTCATGTGATGTCCGCATAACTAGTAATTATTGTCTTCCGTTTATTTTTGTGTTGACCGGAGCAGTGTGAAACTGGACAGTAGTGCAGTTATTGTGTGTGAAAGTTTCCTTGTTTATGTATTTGCAAAAGTTTGAAATCTGCTCAGTCAAAAGTCAAGGGTCGCGTATTTTTTGAAAAGGGTATTTTTCAATCTCAGGAATATACAGCAACGTTGCTGAAAGTTTTCACGGAATGGACTTTGCAGAGAATATTGTGTTTGTTCGTGTGCTGTTTCTGCGTTCAGTACCACCAGTTGATTTCCCCATCCGTAGACAGTATTCTCGTTACACTGAAGAAGCACTCTGAAACAACCGAAACAAAAATGGCCATTCTTGTCTTGTTAGTGTGCGCTGCATTCCTGAACTCAATCTGCCTCGGGATTCCGCTAGATAGCCAGGCAACAGGAGGTCTCGATGGCTCAGTGGATCCGAAATCTGCCGCGTCTAGGACAGCCTCTGACTCAAGCAGCAGCTCTGATTCAGAGGAATCATCGTCATCGCCATCCAGCAGCTCCTTGACCAGGCTGTCGTTCAGTGATCTGCAAGGTTCGTCCTCATCCTCTTACTCGTCCACCTGCTGTGACGTGTTGCCCGAGTTGTGTGACGACGCGGGCAAGTGCAAACTGAACGTGTCCGATTGTGTTAGCTTCTGCATCTGCGCGAGGTCGTCGGAATTGCCCTGGTGCCCTGGACAGATGGAAAGACTCCGGCAGATTTTAGGCAACCAGGGACTTTCACCGGGAACCCATCAACAAGGATCAGGTGAAGCTCAAGGAGCGGGGGAACCACATGGAGCAGGGGGATCATCGCCTCTTGGTGGACAAAGTCTGCTGGGCTCTTTGCCTTTGGGTTCGGTACCGCTCGGAGGATCTCCGGCAGGTCAGACAAGTGGCGGAGTACCCGGACAAGACACACGGCCAACCGGTACTCTCTCCTCGGGTGGAACGTTTCCAGGCAGCATGTTCGGGTCACTGGGATCCCTGAACCTGCCGAGTCTTAACACTGCAGCCGGTAGTCTTGGAGGAAGCTCGCCAGACTCTCATGACAGCGGTTCGTTGACACATCCTTTCAGACACGCAGCGCCCCCTATGGCAGCCATGATGGACGGTGGTGAGGGAGGTAATTCCGGAGGGTCAGGTTCTGGTGGAGTTGGATCAATTCCATCGCTGGATACCCTCACATCCGTGGGTACCAACTTGAAAGGAGCAAATTCCACAGCACAGCCAAGCGACGGCTTACACGACAGAAACGCCAGTGACGATTTCTGGGACCTCAGTCTTCACCCAAACAACAACAACACAACCAACTTCTCAGATCCAACCCCCAGCACGTTACTCGGCGACGACTGGTGCGGGCCGGAGTGTGAACTGTCCGGTGGCCGGTGCGTGCTCGGGGCCGACTTCAAACCGCAGTGCGTGCGTAACCTTGACCCCAACCCTTGCCACTCCTTCCTGTGCATGCACGGCACGTGCGTGGAGACGGAGGGCAAGTACAGCTGTCGTTGCGAAGAGAACTGGGTCGGGGTGCGGTGTGAGAAAGAATGTCCGCTGGACTGCGGGGAGAACGGGTACTGCGGCAGAGTGCAGAACGGCTCCATCGCCTGCATCTGCCAGTGGAACTACACGGGAGAGTGGTGCGACGAGCTGTGGCCTGAATGGTCCGCCCCGTATGGTAAGACATTTATCTATATTCATAATAATAATAATGATAATAGTAATAAGCTTATTTACATAGGCGCTTTATCCCAAGTATTTGGCTCAAAGCGCCGCGAGCTAAACCCAACACGCACGCTCACGTGAATCACACGCATTCTCTCACACTTTGGACATGAAAACATTACAATCACGTGGTGCGAAGGCCCAGCTCAGCAATTTAAGTTTCGATTTTAGAATAGCATTAATTTTGGAATTTTGTGGTCTGAACATTTCCAAAGCAGAGGGGGAAGAAGTCGGAGTACCCGGAGAGAACCCGCGACGGTCGGCCCGAATGAACGGTGCCGCGTACGAGAAAGAAAAATTCTTCGCCCCGAGTGGGACTCGAACCTGACCTCTCGCATTGGTGACTAAGTCTTAACCGCTAGACCACCGACCGCCCCGTGTGAAACGCTCTAGATCTAGTTCCATGTTTACGACGCTTCACTTATGTTTTGGAATAGTTTCGTATGTGAGTGCGCCTGTACAATATACGCTCGAGGGTGGGGGTGGGGGGTTTGGGGGTTTAACGTCCTTTTCCACCAAATACGGGTGATATCAAAGATGGGCAACGATGAAAAAGCCAGCACAAATATTTGGCCCCAGTCGGGATACGAACTCACGACCCGAGCATTAGAAGTCCAACGCTCTACCATTCGGCCACCCCGGCTTCCCCAATATACTTTCGAATGAGTAATAATAATTTATAGGGCTCTGAATGCGAGACAGTTCCGTCGACAGGCTTTGCAAAACGGCGAAAATTCAAACTTCTACTTGGCGGTTGGCTGTGCCGCAGCAAGCCTCTCGCATTATTTTGAGATGCTGTCTCTGTGCAGGTGCCTAAGTGGTACGATGTCAGACACTATCAAAAGAGTTCAGAATGACACGTGAGCCTAAAAATATTTTTAAGGCCTTTAAAAAACTCATCTTCCGACATGTTCACAAATCGTTCGGAATTGTTTCGGTGGTGCCTAGCAATTAATTCGTACACTACAAATTTGTAGCACACTTTCGGGACAACACGGTTGGAAATCTTCTGTCCGTGGCACATTCAAGTTCGTGCAGCAGGAAGCAACAAAGAAAAACTAAAACGAAGAAGAACCTGAAAAGGAATACATCTTACTGTTGAAAAGCTGTATACGCGCGGGTAGGTGAGTGCTTCAAGCGTTGATTTACGATCTTGAGTGAAAATTTGTACCATCCGCCATCAGTAAACAGTACAGTCCCCTTTCGTTGTCTCGAATTTCCAACACCTATAATTTCAGTCTTTGTGGACATGTCGGGCGACACAGAAAACGTGCAGTGACTTCGTTCGGGATTTCTGACGGTTGTGGTGCCCTTATAGGTGTCACAGCTTTAATTCCAACCCAAGTTACTATGCTCCTGAGTCTGAACCGGACTACCCAGCAACATACCACATAGACACCTGCACACTTACTGTCTCACACAGGCTGGCACAGAGCCAAAAGGAGCCGAAACACGAGGCAAAGAGCATTGTGTTCGCTACAGCCTTTCGGGTACGCATTTTTTTAGGAGGGTTTTGGGCCGTTGCAGTTCTCGTTTGTACAGCCAGCAGACTTCAGCGTATCACATCCAGAGCTCTACGTATCAGTACGATAGACTAATCTCGCGCGCACACACACACACACACACACACACACAGACACGACACACACAGACACACACACACACACACACACACACACACACACACACACACACACACACACACACACACACACACACACACACACACACACACACACACACACACACACACACACACACACACACAAGCGAATCTGTTCCAAAACAAAAGTTGTCTTCTCAGTGTAACCCGATGACTGTGGAGTACTGTGGGTCTGTAAAAGCAACATACCTGATATTTTAGGATTCTTGAGCAACTCCCAATGTGTCCAAGTGTTTCGAACACACGCCGTAACTACTGCGTCGTTAACCTCTCCAAAGATATTTTGTATGCAAACTGGGCGGGCAGGGGGGTCGGGGGGGGGGTGTTGGCGTTTAACGTCCTTTTCCACCACATACGGAAGACAGGGCAACGAGAAAAAAGGCCGGTACAAATATTTGGCCCCAGCCGGGATTCGAACTCACGACCCGAATATTAAAAGTCCAACGCTTTACCATTCGACTGTCCCGGCTCCCTCATGTAAACTGGGTGAACAGTGGCAGGAATTGCTTGGTTGAAGAAGAAAAAGAAGAAGACGAACAACAACAACAACAATAACAACGACAATAAACAGAAGAAACATAGTGAGTGTGTCCTCTGACCCCACTTTGAAGACCGTCTTGCACAGTATATAATATTTGTTTTCATTCTTTTCGGTCCTGGCTCTCTTACAGTCACACAAAACGACTTTTGCCATCCTTGTATGTCATGGGTGACAAAAGACGCCACCAGTCACGCGTGTCAGGTTAAGTCCAACTAATCGTTACACATCATAAAGTATTTCCCCTGAGGATCTTGCAGAAACCCTTGAACACCATTTCCATTTACAAATTCCTCCACCTTTAGTATCGCGTTCTTTAGAACCATGAATTTGTCAGACCTGACGAAGAAGTAAGCTCCATCGCCACGCGGTTGAGTGAAGAGCGGTCATGTCTGAATTCGAAATGAAGTTTGCGACATAAATTCCTCGGTTTTTTTCCCTACCCTTTTCCTTGTGAGGAGTTTTGCTTCTGTCCTCCGACAAATCATTGACCCTGTTAGGAATAGTGCGTTTGTACTGGCTCTAAATTATATAGTGTCTTGACGGTAGGCGAGAATAAATCTTATGACTGTCAACTCCAGACAATGTGTCTACTGAACCAGATACCATTCTTAATTTGCATTTTAGTATTTGTACGTCTCAGGGTCTGTAACGTGCACACTTGTTATTCGTGAGTACATGTGTACACACAGGCGAGACAGGCATCGTAAACGAGTCTGTACGTGAATTTGACTCGGTTTGGCGAGGAAAAAGCCCACCAAATTGCTGCCTACCGGGGCTTCGATATGCTCCTCAGGATCCATAGCGGATGCCTTATCCACTAGTTTTAATCTCGTGTTAGTGTGTCGCAATAACTTATGAAACGTATTTCTTCTTGCCTTTTTGAAACTAGACAGTAGCCGAAGTCATAATAATAATAATACATACATACATACATACATACATACATACATACATACATACATACATACATACATACATACATACATACATACATACATACATACATGAATAAACAAAGAAATAAATTGACAAAGTCAGGATTTATGAAAGAATCAAAACAATACGTACTGAATGATACATTTCAGCGCCGTCTTCAATGGCAATTGTCGAGATTCGTACATCGAATCGACATCGAATTCGAATCCCAACTGTGAGCCGAAAATAGTTGCTAACCTTTTCTTGTTGTTGTTTATTTGTTTTTGTTGTTTGTTGTTGTTGTTTTCTTGTTGCCCCGTCTTTTGATAATTATTTGTTGGAAAAAGACGTCAAATCCAGTACCGACCAATCGACTTCAGTGCAAACGCGTGTGGAATCGAATTTTAGGAAAATTGTTGTCTCGGAGTCTTTAAACTATTTCCTAAAGACGATCGCAGCTTGAATATTTTAAAATCAAAACAAGGTTATCGTAATGATGACACACACACAAAAAAAAAAAACCTGCAGCAACTGAAAGTGCATTGCACAGTTGCCTTGAAACTAAAAAAAAAAAAAAAAAAAAAGCTCACGCGGTTGAGATGTGATAAAAATCACTGTTTTTCACAGATGACGGCCAATTTGCTCTACTTTCTCACTATCTATGCCAAAGCGCCGGTGTCGAATGTAGGGCCAATGTCGCCATCAACAGACGCTATTTTTAGCACAGTGGTAGAGGTGTGTCGGTTAGCGCGGTAACACGAGTCAACTCTGGTGTCTTTTCTCAAGAGTATAACACGCTGCCATGCGGAAGAACAGCCACGAACGTGCAAACTGGAGGTCACATAACAGTGTCAATGGGTCATCCATGAACGTGCAGTCTGGAGGTGTATTGCGCCACATATAGAGCCCAGGTGTCAGCCATGGCAAACCTCTGATGTGCGTGCGTGCGGAAGAGTAGCGTTATTTCAAGGGTTGTAGATCGTAGCGCACTAAACGTTAACTCAGTTCCTACAGAGTAAGTTTGGGGTTGTGCACCAGTCACCTCGCTTAAAAACAAACAAACAAACAAACAAACAAACAAACCCACATAATTAATTTAGACCTGCAACGATTTAAATTTGGCATAGTGGGAATGTTGCATTTTGGTGTTTTGTTGTTGTTGTTGTTTTGTTTTTTACTTTATTATCCCTTTCGGGAAATTCAGGCTGTTTCTCCCGGGGGAAGCGCGTCGCTGCGGTACAGCGCCACCCAATTCCTATCCTATATGTTTTTTTTACATTTTTGTTTTTACAATTTTGATGGGGGAGGAAAGCCGGATTGCCCGGAGAAAAACCCCCGATGAGCAGCCCGTTAGCCAGGAACAACCGGTGTCACATATCACAAGCTCGACCTGGGATCGAACCCACGCTTCATCGCCATGACATTGGTGACGGCCGTTCAGTAACGCAGCGGCTAAATCCGACGCGCTACCTATTAGACCGCCGCTCACCCCCGTTCTCGTGTTTGCTGCAATACGAGCCGCCAAGGAACTGTTAATTTTTTATTTTTTTTTTGCTGCCCCAACTCTTTTTGCAAGCTCCAGTGGCGTCCCTCCCAGGTCATGGGGTCGAAAGCTGGGGCAATTTTTATTATGCATGAGAATGGAGATGACGATGATGGTAAGATGATGCTATGGAGGTCCGTGTGGTTTGGGACTGCGGGACAGGGCCGCATTCCACGCTTCCTGTCATAAATATCCCGGCGTTCACCAGGCCCGGGAACTACGGCACCTGCGGTGCCGGCCGCGTAATCATCCACAACATAAGACGTGTCATACCAAGGGAAACACCCCCAAAGTCGCACCCGTGAAGTGGGTGAATCTCGGCTGTGTGGCAACAGCCTCCCCACTGGGCCCATAGCACCGCTCTGGGAAGGAGCCGAATCAGGTAGGAAAAATCCCGCTTGCCTCGGTTGGAATTCGAACCCGGGTCTCTCGGCCCATTGTCCGAAGTGCTAACCACTGCACTCGGGGGCCGGTGGAACTGTTAATCTTGTCTGATTCTCGTATATATGGCCAAAACCGACAAAAAGTCAAAAACGTGGGATACTCGTGCGCGGTACGAAACGTGTTAAGAAACACTAAAGGTTCATCGTCTTCACAGGTGAAGCTTTGGTCACTTGCAAGCTGTAACACTGTCTGCCACTGGAGTAATAAAACATTTGAACATCGAGCTCAAGGCTGTTCTTTTAACTCATTCTTGTCTCATAATGCCCGAGACGCTTTACAGCAGAACTTTGTCTTTGCACATATGCTATGGAAACTTCAGATTCTACTGCCTAAAGACTATCATGAAGTGGTTCATAGAGCGGAATTATGCTTGTGTGTGTGTGTGTTTTTTTTTTTTTTTTTTTTTTGGCGTCCATTCTGTTATGCTGGGCAGAACCACCGCAAAGCCAGTTAGCATTTTCATCCAAAACAAATAATCGGATGCAAAAGGGTTAAATGTATCAATCTCTAGTGAGGTATATAATAAGATATTATAGGCGTTGTTTGATATCAACTCTCCAGGACTTGTATGTCTGTTAGTAGAGTAGAAGAAATAGAAGCAAGCTTAGCTTTCGGCGCAATATTACCCCGACCCTAACCAAGAAACACAGGTCTCTGATATCTAAACTTGACGCAGCTGACTGGTTGTGGTGCACAACTTTCCACGCAGTCGGCAAACGCTCTTCGTCAGGGTTGCTGGGTTTATTATCTAGAGCAATTTTAAGTAAAACAAAATTGCCACACACGTGACTAGTACGAATCACAGGACAAGACAAAGGACTGTCTCAGCCTCCAGTGGCAGTGTCTCCAGAATTTTTGCTGACGGCCTAGATACTCCTTGCCACCGGCAATCGTAAAATCTCGCGTTTTATGACCAAGGGACGCGACCTGGCTGCGCAGGGGCAATAAATCTTTATGCCTGTCGTGTCGTCGACCAACCACACGCGAGATGGGCCTTCAGCACAGCTATAAGGGTGGTACCGCAACATGGCCAAGGTAATCTAGCATAAACTGAAGAAGAACAAAAAAGAAACCCCATCAACAAGTAAAGCTTGCAAAAAATAAGTCGAGAATAGAAAAGAAACCAGGAAACTCTGCTACAAATACACCGACAGAGGTCTGACCTGTGTAATTTATAGGCAATGAAATTGTACGTGCCAGATACCGCAAATGGGTTAAACACAATACAGTTTAGATAGTGTAAATGATGATGGAGACAATGGCACGGCATAATGACTGTGACCTGGAGAGATTAAGTACTTCAGAAACAAACTGCAGGTGTAAGAAGGACATTCAACTGTGTTGCGTGTTGTTGAAGAAACCAGTCAGGAAACAAGGGGATGGTGGTCTAGATGCTAAAGACACTAGTCCGTACCCCTATTTTACCTAGTGGTGAAGGCGTCTGCCTGCTCATCCTGAGGTACGGCGTTCGAATCCCCCTGGTGCTCGGGAATTAAGGTGCATCATAAAAATAACGACTCGGCTACGTTTGTGTCTTCTGGTACACACGCCTGCTTAAATATGAAGTGTGAACGTTAAAGGTCCTGTATTCCACCTGGAAGGGCTCACGAAATTGCTTATGCTCCTGGTATGAAAGTTTTTGTTTGTTTAATTTGTCCTTACCATCCTTTACATGGATTCACGTAACAACCATACGTGTTCACTACTACAACACGAGCTGAAAGCAGTGAGGGAAGCCATGAATCACTGCTATACAATCTCTCGCAAAAGCCCCCGACGTTGTTGTTGTTGTTCTTCTTCTTCTTCTTTTCAGTGTCTATATTCACTACAACAACACCTGTAACATAGGTCGTGAGTTCGAATCCCGGCTATGGCCAAATAATGTTGCTGGCCTTTTTCTCGTTGCCCCGTCTTTGGTATCACCCATATGTGGTGGAAATGGACGTTAAACCCTCAAACATTCATCCATCCATCCATCCACCCATCCACCCATCCATCCTGTAACATCAAGATATCAACCAGTAGAAATATACAAACAGGTACCCCAGCCTGTATTTTTAAAAAAATGAAAAAAATAAAGATGAGAAGAAAGAAGTGAAGAAAAAGGATGGCGAAGAAAAGAAAAAAAAAAAAAGGTACAAAGTCCCAACTCGAACGCTCACAGTCTTTATATGTAAGTCAGCCGGACG
>JACVVK020000017.1:2875000-2897500 GCA_018292915.2 Batillaria attramentaria | reverse complement strand
TGTGGTGAGCTTGATTTCTATGTTAATTGTCTCGTTTCATGTATCCCCAACGGGTTTTTGAAACAGACGCTTTGACTTTTAAAGTCTTTGTGGGTTTTGTCAGACATACAAAAACGCTGTGAAAAAAAAACCAAAACAAAACAAACAAAAAAACTTTTCACTGAATGCGCTTAAATCCGTGCGTCAGAATCAGTCACTTGGGACAGACAATTGTTATAGCATGTGAAACCATTGTGGTGACGCTGGGTTGACGTATATGTTGTCCACTTTATTCCGACGTTATTCCATCAGTTACGCAGCGCTGATTGGTGGCTATTTTTAGCGACTTGGTCGTGGTATCGGCGTGTACTACAGGTACGGAAGCGTTAGGCCAAAGTCACGAAAATAGTCGCAATGGCCAAAAACAACATAATATTATGTTTGTGTCAAGAGTTCAGTAATAACACCCCACCCATCTTCCCACTCCCCCCCCCCCCCCCCCCCCCCCCGCCTGTTTTCTTATTTGCGCAGACCCCCACCCTGCTAGAATAATCAACCAGATGATTGTGAGCAGGTAGAAGAAGAAGAAGAAGAAGATGCCCATTTAAAGACCTACCTCTTTAGGCAAGCTTTCGAGCTGTAGTCCGACCACTTTTTCATCAGCACTCAGTGTGTGTGTGTGTGTGTGTGTGTGTGTGTGTGTGTGTGTGTGTGTGTGTGTGTGTGTGTGTGTGTGTGTGTGTGAGCGCAAAGAGTGTTTCGTAGAAAACAGATAGGCGCTATATAAACTATTCATTATTATTATTATTATGTTCATTTGACGAACGGCCTTAGAGCTTTGTGACCGGCAGTTTTTTCCCCTCAGAACTCATTACAAATACAGTGACTGTTGTATTTTACTCCTGCTATGTCGCTCTCTTCGTGCACTCGCAGAGAAGACACGGGATACAACAGAATACAACTCCCAATACTTCCAATACTTTATTAACAGAAGATGCGCGGAGGACAAATTCATGAAAGAAGAAGAACCCAGAGCGCTGTGCAGGGCTGCTTACATACTAAACAGGTCAGATCTAGAACATCGGGTGCCTCTCGTTCAATTTACTGGCAAGTGTGACAGTATTCGCCGTACTACGTTCCGAATGTTCACAGGCGGAGGCTATATATAGGCTTCTGGCCTTTTGCCACCGCCTGAATGCTTGTTTGTGTAAACTGGCCAGCGAAATAAAAACCATGTTTAAATTAAGTTCGAAATCTTTCCAAAGTGACGTAATCTACTGATGTTACTGCGCCAGCATGTCCTGGGGATGGTCTAGAAATTTCCATCGAAATGCAGTGGCTTTTCGCGATCTCTACAACAGTGACTTTAACATTATTTGACATCCAAATTATTTTGGGATGGTTGAAGTGCTAACTGGTGCAGCAGCTCTACCATGCATGATAAAACGGATGTCACAGAACACATTACTCTCCGGGAACAAAAGAAATAATAAAGGGTATTATATAAGGCACATTACCCAACTGCTTGGGTCAGAGAGCCGCGAGCTGAACACAGCACACACGTGAAAAGAAAAAGAAGAAGAAAAGAGGAGCACTTCAAGATATTCTTTAACCAAGACACTGAGTAGTTTCCAAACCTTGTGTGCACAGATGTATGTTTTTGAGTTATAAAAGTACGACTTTAAAAAGCAGTCCTGTGTAGACCTAGTCAGCGAAAGAGAGATTTTAAAAAGTCAAACTTTACTGTGGTTTAAAGGCCACAAAGGCTTCACTGACATCTGCCTTTCATGTTGCTTATACACCAGGTCATCAGGTGTAGTTTGCCTTCTGCATATTCAACACTTTAAAAAGTGGGCCCGTATTGACATCAAGAGCGGAAAAGAGATAGTCAAACTTTGCTGTGGTATAAAGGCCAGGTGTAGTTTGCCTTCTGCATATTCAACACTTTAAAAAGTGGGCCCATATTGACATCAAGAGCGGAAAAGAGATAGTCAAACTTTGCTGTGGTATAAAGGCCAGGTGTAGTTTGCCTTCTGCATATTCAACAATCATGCCATTGATCATGAACAACCTGCCTCCTAGAAAGGAGGGTGGGTAGGTGGGTGGGCGTTTAACGTCTTTTTCCACCACGTAAGGATGATATCAAAGTCGGACGGGGCAACGAGAAAAAGACCAGCACAAATATTTGGCCTCAGCCATGATTCCAACTCAAGACCCGAGTCTACCATTCGGCTATCCCGACTCTCCTCCTAGAAAGGAAGGATGCGGCACCTGCTGTGGGCTCTAGCGACAGTAACTAGGGGTTGCTGGAGAGATCCATTTAGCTTAGACATATCGTGTCAGCCTATAACCAAGAACAGGTACCGGCTGACGGAATGCGTCGGCCTGTGGAGAAGAGATGTCACGCGCGCGCTACCTGCCAGTGACATACAACATCCACTGACACGACAACCACGTGACAACCCAGCTCGATGTTTGATGGTGAATACTTCACATTCTCCAAATCTATTGAAGTTTCGTTGTTTGGTCGTGGGGCAGGACGAAAGAGAGTTTGTAAGTGGCATTTCTGGGCTAAGCGTTTGACATCGAAATCGAGCAGACTGGTACGTGTGTAGAGTTGATGTACAGATCCCTGTCTCTGTCTGTCACGGCGGCGAAGCGTGGCTTCGAGCCCAGGTCGAGCTTGTGACGTGATACCTTCGGGGGTTTGTCTCCGGGTTATCCGGCTTTCCTCTCTCAGCAAAAATGAACAGGATAGGTCGGTTGGGTGCCGCTGCACCGCGGCGACGCGCTTCCTCCGGGGGAAGCAGCTTGAATTTCCCGAAAGGGACAGTAAAGTAGTAAAAAAAAAAATTGTAACATTTCTAGGCCAAGCGTTTGACGTCGAAATCGAGCAGGCTTGTACTTGTATAGAGTTGATGTGCAAATCCCTGTCTCTCTGTCTCTCTATTTCAGTCGCTGTCTCTGTCTGTCTGTCTGTCTGCCTGTCTGTCTCTGTCTCTGTCTCTCTCTGTCTCTCTCTCGGCTCTCTCTCTCTCTCTCTGGCACGTGTTTTTCCCGCACATGATCACTGCCTTTTTTATGGACTCTGATATCGCAGTCTGAACGTACTTTCTGTGACTTAGAATTCTTGTTGCATCATTTCGTCTCGTATTTCTACACGACTTTGTAATGCCCCCTTCCTCCTTCCCCCTCTGCCAAGGGCAATAATACCTACGCAGTAAATGAACTCTCTCTCTCTCTCTCTCTCTCTCACACACACACACACACACACACACACACACACGCACGCACACATGAAACGCCTCGCAGTAATGAAATGATGTACAAGCAAGTTCCTGTTACTGAAGTGGTAAGCGGAGCAGCCCAGTCAGGTGCGGCTATATACAACAGCCCAGTCAGGTGATGCTGTAGAACAGCAGTGAGTCAGTGTGTTACTTCGCATGGTATGTTTTCACTGCCCGGGGCACGGACTATTCCATTGCCCTGATCGAAACCCGTTTTCTGGGTCTTCAGTTTCCACGTATGATGGGGGATAAGCAAGATGGCCGGCAGAAAAACGAGTGCCACAAAGCTTCAAACGTGCCCATTTTCGTGAGGGAAAGGTGCTGTTTCTTAGATTTTCCTACAGATGCTGTGTCCCGTGGTCAAACAGACAGTGATCACTCCCTCACAGAGAGAGAGAGAGAGAGAGAGAAACAAATTGTCTGCACAGTTGTGCTACTGAGTTGGGGAAAAGAAAGGGCCAGAGAAGGGAGCCGCCCCCCCCCCCGCACCCCCCCCCCCCCGCACCCCCCCCCCCCCCACACACACACACGCACATAATCTCCCAACCGCCCAACCCACCAACCCCTAAAAAAAACAAGAAGATCCCCCCCCCCCCCCAAAAAAAAAAAAAAAAAAACTGACTCGCAAAGTTGTGCGTCTGAGTTGAACAGAACAGACAGGCCCTCCCCCCCCATCCCCCCCCCCCCACACACACAAGCTCCTAACCGCCCAACCCACCAACCCCTTAAAAAAAAATTACACTGACTCGCACAGTTGTGCGTCTGAGTTGAAGAGAAAAGACAGCCCCCCCCCCCCCACACACACACACACAACCTCCCAACCGCCCAACCCACCAACCCCTAAAAAAAAAAAAAATAAAAACAAGAAAAAAATTACACTGACTCGCATAGTTGTGCGTCCGAGTTGAAGAGAAAAGACAGGCCCTCCCCCCCCCCCCCCCCACACACACACAACCTCCCAACCGCCCAACCCACCAGCCCCTTAAAAAAAAAAAAAAAAAAAAAAATTACACTGACTCGCATAGTTGTGCGTCTGAGTTAAAGAGAAAAGACAGGCCCAGATAGTAAGGGATTAAACTTTTACCCTCATGTTCGTCTGTGAGTCATTCGGACCGTTCGTCAGTGCCACCTAGCTGTTTACGCTGGCTGCAGTGATAGATAGACACTGACATATCGTTGCATAAGCAACTGTTCGTGACAGATTAGACACTGCACTGTAGCAGGAAGCACGTGCCAAAGTATTTTATCGTCAGGAGACTCTTTGTTCTATTTGGAGGGGGTGGAGGGTGGTGGTGGTGGTGGTGGTGGTTACGCAATGGCGGTGATTTGAGTTTTGTTGTTGTTGTTGGTGGTGGTGTTTTTGTTTGTTGTTGTTGTTGTTGTTGTTGTTTGTTTGCTTGTTTTTGTTTGTTTGGGTTTTTTTCGGGGGGGGGGGGGGGTCCTACTTTGTTGTCCCTTTTGGGATATTCGGGCTGCTTTCCCCGGGCGAAGCGCGTCGCCGCTCCGCAGTGCCACCCAACCTACCTATCCTCTTTTTTTAAATTTCGGTATAGGAGCAAAGCCGGGTAACCCGCAGTTAAACCCCCGATGAGCAGCTCGAACCCTACGCTTCGCCGTGACAGCGGTGACGGCCGTTCAGTACAGCAGCGGCTAAGTCCGACGCGCTACCTACTAGACCACCGGTGTCCCCTCGTTGCCTTCTCCCTTGTTTTATTCTTGGGAAGAGCACTGTACTCTGTAGTTGTACTGCCTCAGGGTTGCACATTTAAGTCGGTCCCAGGACATTGACCTAAAACAATTTCAAATGTCCTATTTTTTCCCACCTCAAGCGGACATTTGTCCTATTAAAATTGTTATTGCCACTTAGTGGTCAGGGCACTGTGTCCTATCACTTTGCTGTTTCCAGGACACTTTGTCCTATAGCAGCTGTGGAAAATGTGCAACCCTGCTGCCTATTCTCTAGTCGAATCCAGACTGGACGCAAAAATATAAAACTCAAGGTCAAGGTCAAGGTTGCAGTAAGGTCATGGCCTTACGGCTTTACCTGCCCAAACGCCCATGGGCTGTCAGCACGAAGTAAAAACTATTACAAATATAATTCGAGCTTTTTGAAGTTCAGCCGTTAGCCTGTGTCTGTTCCTCTTGTATTGGGACTGGCGGTTTTTTTCGTATAATCGTCTGCGTCGTTAATGTTGTATAAATTTTATTTCAGCTTTTTATCATTTTTTGGGGGGGTCCCCATCTATGAAATTATAAAAGAACAGTGTCTATCTGTTCGCCGCCATGAACCCTCATTTAGAGTCCTCACATTGCGATCAGACCTGGTGGTTGTACTCAGGGGGACCCCAAAAATCTGGCAGGGGAAAAAATCTCGGAAATTGTAAAATTTCTGTTATTATCCACCTTTTCCGCAAGTTTATTTTCAACACTTCCTGTAATCCCACTGGTTACTGCTCCACGTGAGGTATCTTCATTGTTCGGTTCGGCGACTTCGCATCGCGGCAAATTCTTATTACCTCCCATTGCCGAACTCGGCCGGGTACATTTTGCTAGTTTCAAGATAATTCATGTGTTATCCCCCCCGACCGAATAACCCTTGTGAGTGTTCTCCATATCTTATTTTCCGCTGGAAAGGTTTTGCTAATTCGAAAGTACGCAATGTATATTTCACAGGCACACACTCACATTAGTCGAGAACATAACAGATTCATAATTTCTGCTCACAGAAAAAAATGCTAATCTAGTGGTGTTTGTAGTGGTCTTTTGATGTGTGTGTGTGTGTGTGTGTGTGTGTGCGTGTGTGTGCGTGTGCGTGCGTGCGTGCGTGCGTGCGTGCGTGCGTGCGTGCGTGCGTGTGTGCGTGTGTGTGCGTGTGTGTGTGTGTGTGTGTGTGACCAGATAAATGGTATTGCGAAACAGTACACAGGAAACACTTTAACCAAATACCCTTTTTGTCTAAACTAGAAAACTGGTCGTTTCGCAAGCGCATCTGATTTATGAGCTATTTCTCAAAGTATGAGCGCAGTGTCGTTGACTTATTCGCACACGGTATAAAGGCCTCTTGTGTTCGCAAACCTCAGTTAATTAGATGGCTGGACAGGCAGCCTTGAAATGCGCAGCACTAGCACTGTTTATTATCTCTTGTCTACGTGTTTATTTATTTATTTATTTTTACACCACTCGCCAGTGCAAATTTTCTGTGAGTTAACAACTACGAGTGCTTTACGTCCGAAAATAGTATGGAAACAGAGAGCGAAAGTGTGAGTTTCACGCAATGTGAGCAGAAATTATGAATCTCTTATGTTCTCGACTAGTGTGAGTGTGTGCCTGTGAAATATACATTGCGTGAAAGTGTGAAACTTTTCATAACCCACTCAGTGGTTTACGAGTTCACAAACACAAAAGCTGGAGGCTCAGTAGCTACGGGAAAAAAAATTGAAACATCTCGTACATTCTTTCGTGGTAAACCGCTCGAACTAATCATGTAAGCTCTATGTGCACGAAGACGTTTACGGGACGATGACGGCTGCAGTGATTTATTATTATTATTATTATTATTTTAATATAGATTTTGTTGTACATGTATATATATATATATGTTATAGCGTCACAGACACATTAAAATTTTAATATCTACACACCGTAGCAGCGATTTTGCGACTGAAACTTAGGTCGATGTCGCTGTAAGGCTGGGTTCAGATCGCGACGCTTTGAGCCAGTGTAAGAAATTATTATTATTATTTATCATCGTCGTCGTCGTCGTCGTCGTCGTCATCATCGTCGTCGTCGTCGTCGTCAGTCATCATCATCATCATCATCATCATCATCATCATCATCATACAGACGGGATATGGGAACTGGTAGAGCGTTGGACTAGTGTATCGGTGGTAGAGCCTTTGCTGTCAACGCTTGGGTCGTGAGGTCGATTCCTGGGATACCAAACCAATTTGTTCTGGCTAATTACCGGAGAAGAGGCCGTGCAAATTTTGACTCCCGTCCCGCTCTCGATTTTTACACTGCTCTTGTAAAAAAAAAAAAAAAAAAACCCGCGCCACTGCAGCACACACCTGTTCTTTCTTCTTTTTGTTTTTTCAGGCCTTAGACTGTCAGAATTAAGACGTATTAAACAGACCAGCGTGTGTGCGAGTTACAGCTGGCAGCTTATACCTGATAAAATACGTCACCCGAAAACAGTCGACTGTTCAGGCACCTCTGACGACTAGCAGTCATTTAGGGACAATTTATAACGGCGCTTTTGGCGTCACAGGAGAACTCCTACGAGAATAACATCCGTCTGTAGGTTTATCTGTGATGCCGGCTTTTCGCCTCAGCTGATGCGTTAAAGCGGTAATCCTGAAAGTAGGGGGAAGGGGAGTGGGGGGCGGGGCAATCAAGATGGCGGGAATTTGTTCAGGTGCGATACCAAGATGCTAAAAGTTCTATCGACGATTCACTTCAGTTCAATTCCGGTCGATCCACTTTTTTTTTTTTTTCCATAAATGGAAAATTGTTCTGTGTCACTAATCACACGAATTCTCTCCGGTAAAGCCACGTGACTTTATGGACACGTCTTGACATTGCCGTAAGGTTTTAATATCTGGCTGAGAAACGGCCCCCCTTTCCTTCACACCGACAAATGGAATTCCAGTAAATACTAATACTAATAATAATAATGAGGATTTTTATAGCGCCTAATCTCCGAAGCCGGGGCTCTAGGCGCTTTACAAATGTATACAAAAGGCGATAAATAAACACATGAATAATAGATAAATAATCAACTAAATAAGCATACATATATACGTACATACATTACATACATGTAGTCAGACACACAGTCAGACATACATACAAACACTGACACCTACATACATACCAGCATCCAATACTCACCTACATACATACACACTGCAAAAACAACGGGTTGGTGTTGGTAACGGGCTGAAAGTAAAGACTAGTTCCGAGTGTTTCCATTTTCCATGTAAGTAGAAAGACCCAGAAAGCAGTTCCATGGATTGTGGTTCGTCGTTGTGGAAGAAATGGACCGCTTGTCAACTTAACTCTGGAAAGCCCATGCAAAAAATCGCTATTTTACTTGAAATCTTCAGATCACTAGAAGCCACTTGAAGCCACTATTACGTAATCTGCAGCAGTCTCGCGTGTAGCGGGAAGTCCTGCGCCTTGCGTAATGGTGGCTTGAAGTGGCTTCTGCTGGTGTGCAGTGGCTTGTTTTACTTTTCACCAGTGTTTTCGTGTCGCGGGCAGGGGGTGGTCGGGCCTTGGGCTCTGAAGAGTTAAAACCAAACGACTTCTACCACCACGCTACTACGATGTCAGTGTCAATGCTCTTACTTCCATCAGATGGTGTTACCTTAGCGAATCCGGCGTCATCAAAACTTTTTTGAATCCCCGCCATCTTGCATGACCCCCCCCCCCCCCTCCCCCGTGTGAAACGCGCAATTAGTCTGAAAGCGCCGAAAGAAAGGCAGCCCCTGTTCTGGGCCTTTCTGCGCTTCCCCCTATACCACGATCTATTGTTCTGAGTCGTAATCCTTAACCGCCGTAACGGAATACTTCATTAGCTTCTCAGGTCGTAAGTTTTGCCATTTGGACGAAATGACCTGTCCTTTTGATGAGGGGGTTGGTCCGTTTCAAAACGCCATGGCGGGCGGTTTTAGGGTTTGGAGACCGTCTTCTTTTGCGGGGAGAATCATGAGCTGCGTTGAAGCCAAAATGTAAAGACGCTTTTGTCTCGTGTTTTGCTCCCCTCTTTCCATTTATTTTCAGTGAAATATTACTAATGTCATTTTTCAACACTGGAGCGGAATATTTTAGGATATTTTCGGGATATAATTTAGGATGTTAATGGCTTTTGTCGTTTGTACGAAGGCATTTCTCTTTGGGGTGAGGGACGTCACATCGGCACTCGGTCTGTCAAAATAGGCACTTCACTGGATGCATTTTAAAGATAATGTTTAACTCTTCCTTGACCAGTATGTCCTCGAACCCCACCTAAAGCTTGAACGAGGAGACTATCCTAAAATAATACTGGTCTTAGGGAAAACGACTAAAATTAAATATCTTCTTTCCGTGTAACGCATGTATTTGATGGTTGTTTCTGCAAGGGACGATTTAAAATAATAATAATAATAAAGGAGCTCACAAGAGCTCGGGGCGCGTACATAAACTACACATAACATACAAAAAACATAAACGTATGTAACGTACAACACACACACACACACACACACACACACACACACACACACACACACACACACACACACACACACACACACACACACACAGATGTTTTTGCAGGTGGCATGCAGAGATGGAGAGCGGGGAAGGGAGGGGCATGGGGGGGGGGGGTTGGTTGTGCTGCATGGAGAAAAGATGTGTTTTAAGGTGGGACTTAAAGACTGCTAACGACTGAGCATGGCGGATTTTCGTCTTGATTTTTTAAAACTCGTTTCCAGCCAAGTAAGTGTGTGGTTGTGCGCCAGTGGCCTCCCCAAAACAACAACAACAACAACAACAACATTAATTCAATGTCTGCATGGACAAAAATTTGGCTTTGTGGTAGTGTTGCAATCATCATCATCATCATCATTCTTCTTTACTCCTTGTGGAGCATAGGGCCTCGACAGTTCTTCTCCACTTCCTGAGATCTCTGGCTGCTGTTTTTGCAGCCTCCTAGGTTTGGCCGGCGGATTTCAGCTCAACCTGCAGGCTGTGTGCCTCCATGTCTGCTTTGGGCGCCCCCTTTTTCGTTTTCCTTGTAGGTTCCAGTCAAGTGCTTGTCGGGTGACGTTAGTCTGGCTCTTCCGCAAGATGTGTCCAACCCATCGCCACTTCCTTCTCCTGATCTGGGCTGTGATACACTCCTGATTTGTCTTATTGCGGTGCAGTTATAAGCGCCTGATTTTCGCATTTCCCAAACCGAAGAACAGTCAACAACTTTTTGATAGTCGTGCGCCGTACGAACTGTGTTAAAATTCATCACATGATGGATGGCAGTCACCACACGCATGAGTAACTAACTGCCCCACAACAGAAGTCTCCCTATATAAAACCTAGTAATTGTAGCAATAGCATCTTTAAAACTGCAACCGGACGTGCACCACCTTAAATCCGAGCCAGCACCAGTACATCAATGCCTCAGTGTATCAATGCCATAACCAATACCAACCAATATCAGCCTACATAAATACAGAGTGATGCGTAGGACCTATACACGGCAAACGAAGCCTTTCCGATCTGTGTCATGCGGTCAGCGTCCTGGAGATGCAAAAATGAACGCTGCTAGCGAGGGTGCACGCCTTTCCCTATATTTAGTTCACGGCGGCTGCATGAAAAATACCGCCACGCCATCTGTGTCTTGTACGCAGAGTTGTCGTACTTTAGAGTATTAGCGGGAACATGCGATTCAACAAATTCTGCACCTTGTCGTCTGCTTTGCTCGCGACTTGGGTTCATTAATTGATACAAGGCTTCAGCACCTGCGCTTCCTGGGAGGAACTTAGCTGTGCAGCACTGGGACTCTGTGAGCACTTAAAGGCCCAGTTTTAAAGATTTTTTTTCAATTGTTGATCGTTCTGTGCTGTTTTGGTGGTGTCTTTCGTCATACCACTTAGACAGCTGCACAGTGACAGCATCTCAAAGGCTGGCATGAGCCAGCAGTAGGGTACACAACGACGCGGCTAACACAACGACCGAACGTGAGGCTTGTCGGCACAGCAACAACTGAGTAGGAGACTTTGAAGTTCAAGTGTGGCCGTTCGCTCCTCAGGGTGTAGACAGCATTGTGTCGCATTGAGAGCTCTACTAATCATTAGGACAGAGTATTTCGAGCGTACAGGCGCAGTCACAAGCAAGACTGTTTCAAAACATAAGTTGGCTTAGTAAACATGGAAATAACGTTTCAAGATGTATGCGGTGGTGCGCCTGGACGCATTCATACGTGAAAAAAATTGCATGTTGCGCAGGGGGGGGGGTGTTTGGGAGTTTAACGTCCTTTTCCTCCACATACGGGTGACATCAAAGACGGGACAACGAGAAAAAGGACAGCACATGTATTTGGCCCTGGCCGGGATTCGAACTCACGACCCGAGCATTGAGAGTCCAACGCTCTACCATTCGGCTGTCCCGGCTCCCCGCATGTTGCGCAAGTGTGAAACTAGTTTCACTCACTTTTTACTGCAGGTCGTGAAGTGTAGAGCAATATTTCAGGCTTTCCGTGTGTGTCTTTGTTGGTATTCAAGCCGAAGAGTGTTGTGGAGTTTTAGGAGAGGTGAAATGTATTGTTCTCATGCATGCAGGCGAAAACGAAACATGTTTTGCTGGCTACAGTGCGCTAACGGTGTCTGAAATATATATGGCATTTCTAGGCATGACGTCGACGCTGTTGCGTCACCTGAAAAAAGTCTAATCCAGCCAAAACCTGTCACAGACGTTTGAATTTGACTTTTGTGAATGGACAAGAAAGAAGTAGTTCCTCATACAGTAATCCAGTTGTACAAAAAAGTTAAACGGGTTAACTCCATCTTTGCTAAGCCAACTTAAGTTTTGGAACAGTTTTGGAAAGAGCTAAGAACGATTTGTGAGCGTAAAATAATGGTAGCATCATCCCCTTTAAGTGTTAGAAACTTTCACTTTGAACTGAGCTGTGTGTCTGTGTTTTTGTTTGTTTGTTTCTTACTTTGTTCTTGTTCTTATTCTTGTTGTTTTGTTTTGTTTTGACTTTTGTTTGTTTTCTATTTTCTCTTTTTGTTTGTTCCATGGGTTTTTTTTTCGTTTTTGTTTTTCGCTTTGTTGTTTGTTTGTTTTGTTTTGTTGTTGTTGTTGTGTTTTTGGTTTGGTTTTGTTGTTGTTGTTGTTTTGGGGATTTTTTTGGTTTATTTGGTTGGTTGTTTTTTTGTTGTTGTTTTTTTTGTTTTGTTTGTTTGTTTGTTTGTTTGTTTGTTGTTGTTGTTTTTTTTTTTTTTGGGGGGGGGGGTGATTAGGTTTGTTTGGTAAGCTAAGTTAAGGCTCTTTCAAATTACCATTATTAGTGGCAGACTTTCTGGCTGAATTGATGAGAGATGCACTTTAGTAACAGATTGTCGCGATGTTTAGTAACGCATTAAAACTCTCCATGTATGCTTTGTCTGCTAACTACTGATCAAATCTCTTGATATTCACACCTTCTTGGAATAGTTGCAAGAAACTGTTTTCCCCCAAGCTGCATACACGCCGTCGTGTTGTCAAAAACAGGATAGACTCGATCAGTTTCACTGTCAGCGAGAAACGACCGCGATACAGAAACGCACTGCACTTTCTGCACCAAACTATAGATTTTTGCTTAGCCCAACACCCCCCAACATTCCCCCCCCCACTCCCTCCCTCCCGTCCCCTACCCCCTCCTGCCCGGCCGCCCGGATGACACCGTTTATGCTGAAGAGGACAATAATTTAAAGCGCCTCGCTTCACAAGATGTAATAGGAGCGAGGCATTTTAAACAGGGTTGTGAGTGACCACGCCCGTCTTACGTAACGGCGGCGTCAGGCGACGTCATGTCATGGCGTGGAGACAGTGGCGCACACTATGTTCCTGTGTCAAACGTCAGCGACGTGCGTAAATTTCAAACAAAGGTGCAGGAAGTATATGGTGTGGTTGTCTGCCCGTCCACACTTAGAAAGGAGGTATTTTAACTCCTTCTAGACTGACTCTGTCATCATATGTCTGGCACAGCACTAGCTGCCTTTTCTTTTTGCGAATTATCCGCGTATGAAACGCATTAATATGGGGATGAGCGGTGGTCTAATAGGTAGCGCGTCGGATTTAGCCGCTGCGCTACTGAACGGCTGTCACCAATGTCATGGCGATGAAGCGTGGGTTCGAGCCCAGGTCGAGCTTGTGATATGTGATACCGGTTTTTCCTGGCTACCGGGCTGCTCATCGGGGGTTTCTCTCCGGGTTATCAGGCTTTCCTCCCCCAGCAAAATCGTAAAAAAAAAAGAAAAAAAAATAGGATAGGTACTGGGTGGCGCTGCACCGCGGTGACGCGCTTCCTCCGGGGGAAGCAGCCGGATTTCCCGAAAGGGATAATAAAGTAGTTTAAAAAAAAACTCTTAAAAGCCCATACAAATAAAATATCAGTTTCACTTGAAATCTTCATTCAGATCAGTTGGAGCCCAAGTCACTGTTATGCGACTAGCGGGGAAGCCCCATGCCTTGCGGAATAGTGGCTCGAAGTAGCTTCTGGTATGGAAGTTTGTTCTCCGTTGCGCATGCGCCGACAACTGTGACATGCAAATGGCTGTCACAACAGATGAACCTACAATCGCGGTGCCGTTAGGGCTGGACACTTTCGGTCGACACGCGCGTTCATTGTGGCGAGTGAGGCTAAGGTGCATACTTTCATGAAGTGTTATACAACATCATACTATTATATAATTAGCCTGTCCTGGACTCATATAAGTATTCGTCAAACCACAACAAAGTTATTTACGTTTCGATTTGTTTCCTCTGTGGAGGGAACCGTGACCCTCTCCCCACCCAGCCACCCCCTTCATCCCCCTGCCCACCCCGCACTGACATAGATCCAGCTATTGCCATCCTGGGTGGTCGATAGAGAGTCATTATATCATGTGCTCCAGCAAATGTTGTCATTTTCTTGCTCTTCTGGCTTCATACCACCAACCTGCACGATCCACATAATCTTGGGTCTGATATAGAGTAAAACACAATTGGTACGATGCGCTGTCTGTCTCTGTCTCTGTGTCTCTGTCCCGCCTGGGGCAAAATATTTGTGCTGGCCTTTTCATCGTTGCCCCGTCTTTGGTATCACCCGCATGTGGTGGAAAAGGACGTTAAACTCCCAGACACCCACCCACCCACCCTGTGTCTCTGCCTGCCTGTCTGCCTGCCTGCCTCTCTCTCTCTCTCTCCCCCCCTCCCCCCCCCCCCTCTCTCTCTGTGTGTGTGTGTGTGTGTGTGTGTGTGTGTGTGTGTGTGTGTGTGTGTGTGTGTGTGTGTGTGTTAATAAATAAACATGTTAGGCTGCTCAAACACAGACACCAAGCCTTGTACCTGCCTCAATTCCGTCGCTGTCCTTGTTCGCAGAACAAAATTTACATTTTGCACTATGCACCTGGAACATGGCATAGTTTTCGGAACCCCCTAATAAAGAAAAAGAAAAAAAAAACTTGCATGTTTCACCACCCGCTTGTTCAAAATGAAAGGTGCCGTTGTTTAACGTCTGTAACCGTCTCGTCTACAGCACCCCCTTGTCCAAAATACAAGACACTAACGCAACGATACTGTAGTCAGCAAAATACCAGAACTACAGCAGCGAATACAAATGAGACACCTCTGTCTGTTCTGTCTTGTAGTGGCCTATATACATCTTGCCTGGCTTTGTTGAAGCGGAAGAGGTACACCGAACTGCTGCATCCTTAATTTGGGTGGGAAATCTTTTGATTAAAAAAAGGGGGGACTTTGATGAAGCACAAGACATGCTTGTCAGTTGCAGACTTTGTTTTTTTTCTTTCTTCTTCTTCTTCTTTTTTTCTTCTCCTGTCAAAATGATTTTCTTTGCTGCATCCCCCTCCCCTCTAGCCTTCACACACTCACAAACACACACGCACCCACGAACGCACGCATCCGAAAACATTCTCAGCACAGACATGCAGACACGACAAATACGCACGCTAATACAGTCCTTCTATGGAACCTAAGACTGCCCGCACACATCAGTGAAACGCATGAGATGACGTACAGTCTACTGTTCAGCCCGGAAAAAATCACGTGCTCTCTGGTGCAGAGCACAGGTTAGGGACAACACGCAGGCTACCTCAATACCGCTGTTGCCGGTTACGAAGAGTCGGGTGCTCTCCAGCGCCGGAGACGCGAACAGTCCACCTGAGGTGGGCTACGCATGCGATGGCGAGCAACGTGAGCGTTTCGACCGGCGAACTTGAAGATGTTCGCGATAAAATTAAATCAATGAAAGTTCCTGAACTGAAAAAAAATATCTGAAAGACAGGGGCGTGCGTTTAAGTGGCTACACAAAAGCGCAGCTTATCACTCTAGCCCTTGAAGCAGATCGGCAGTCGCTTCAACCGAGAGGTAGGCGGTGTGAAGGTCAAGTCGACCCGCTGTGACTTGTGGCCGGCTTGCCACTAATTTTTATTCAAGCACTTTGGCTGTTTATCAGTGCGAACTGAACTTTTGCTTGGAAATGAAAGTCTTTCTTTCTTGATTTTTGGTTCCATAACGATTGTGTTCAAACAATGTAGGTACCGGGACAGAATTTGTCCGCTTGTTCCCGACGAAATGGCGGCTGCACACGCCAGGCCACCGAGACGGGTCGGCGTTCTGCCTTCGAATCGCTTTTATCCACAAATTTTTTGAAACTTTTGAAGAAAAGGGCTCAAACTGAACGATCTCACCATTAGGTAAGACCGTCTCTGGGAATTTCTCCAGCTTATCTGATTTTCTCGAGCCATTTTGGCAGCCGATCGCAACGCAGTGGTAGTGCGGCATCGTGTGTGACTCGAGTAGCCCACATGCCGAGTCTATCAGGCCTTGTCTCGGTCCAAAATCGCGCACGTTCACGCATGTTCACGCGCTATAACGAGAATCGGCAACAAGGCCATTGTGAGATAGGTTTTCGGGCTGAAGCCTAAACTGCACAGTCATTATTCATTGCCGATGATCTCCATGGAGTGTGATAATTTTATTAAAAAAGTCATGCCTCACTCAGTATTATTTAGTGCCCTGATATTTGAAGTGCGAAATGTTTCATAAGGCGTCTTGAATCATTTTATAATTACAAAATGCAATTTGAGGGCTTAAAATAGAAATAGCGCTTACAGTACAAGCGCCAAACGTTTCACAAGGATCTCGAATCATTTCATAGTTATAAAACGACTTTTATATTATAAAATGATTCTAGACCCCTTAAAATTATTTGGCCCTCCATACTGCTTAAGGTTTGTTGTTGTTGTTGTTGTTGTTGTTGTTTTTTAGCCGAAATCTTTTGAGTTTGTTTGTTTGTTTGTTTGTTTGTTTGTTTGTTTCGTTGTCTGTTGTCCTCTAAGCATGTTTCGAACCCTTGATACTCTGAGAACGCGCTACAGTCAACTTGCCATCCTCAAAGCCCCTTCTCTCGTCATTTTCAGATGGCAAGGAGTATGATGCCTTCATCTCCTACAAGTCTTCAGCACGCGATGAGAAGTTTGTGCTGCAACAGCTGTACCCACGGCTAGAAAAGGACCTCGACTTCAAACTTTGCATGCACTTCAGGGACTTCCCTCCTGGCGAAAGTAAGTGGCAGACTAGTTAGACAGTCGTATTAGATGTTGTGGCGTGTCTCGTTTTCCCAGTGCTTTGCAAAGTGTGTAAGTAATTACAGGCTGAACTATGACTTATGTCAGACTGCAAACTCTCGTCTGGTTTTTAAGTTGTTTCTCTATAGATAGAGAAACAACTTTATCGGATGGGGCAGATTTCGCTGCGTGCAGCAGCAAGTTTCAGTGATACCAAAGATCCTCTCTGGTGATACGAAACGTGTGACGTTTCTCCAGACAATACATTCACGCACACAGTGACGTAACGGAATCTGCGTCATGGACAGCTTATGTGCAGACTATGCTGCTAGGTTCTTTTTGGCCTGAGTTGTGCGACGTGTGCGTGCGTGCGTGCGTGTGTGTGTGTGTGTGTGTGTGTGTGTGTGTGTGTGTGTGTGTGTGTGTGTGTGTGTGTGTGTGTGTGTGTGTGTGGACCACAGACGTCTCTTTACGTCTGTGGTGTGGACGGGTGTAATGATGGCTATCTCCTGAACCACCTCGTCTGAGGGCTGTTTACTTTGAGATGACATAGGCAGTCATATTCTCCCGGGGTAGTTTTCACGATTTTCTTGAGGTACAAAGGAGCTAATGCTACCATTCCTATGCTCACAAATCGTTCTGAGCTGTTTTCATGGTGATCAAGAGCAACACACAGAGCTGAATAAACACTGAGTTCAGCTTGTGGCGTGCGGCAAATAGAAAATCTTTATAAACAGGCCTCAGGTACAAGGACTTGGGTCTTGGTTCATATACCTGGACATGAGGAGAGCATCAGAGAGAGCTGAATAGACAGGGCTACTTTGTGAGCAGTCCAGGTGGTGACACGAACCGTACTGGTGATAAACAATGCATTTATTCAGCCTCTCCTTACCTGTTGTCAGAGACGGATCATTGGGGGACGGGGGATGTACGGGGGGGGGGGGGGGGGGTAGTTATTCGGTACTGGGAACGTGAAGTCATGGCTTTAACTTCGAAATGTCCTTTGTTTCTGAGCCTTTTTTCCCACACTGTACGACTGGGGATCGGTTCTCGTTGTAGTTTCCCAATCAATGAAGGATTCCCGGCACTGGACTATTTATTAGAGGGTTATGGCTGGATGGAATAAGTCGGCCTTGAGTTTGCTTTTAAAAACTGTGAAAGAGGGAGACTGACGAATGTGCAGTGGAAGTGCATTCCACACCCTGGGCACCTCCTACTGCAAGGACCTTTTCCAAATGATGATGATGATGATGATGATGACTCCATGATGGCACACGACTCCACCGTGAGTGTTCACGGCGCCTAGGGTGGGGTTTCAGCAGAATGATAGGAACACACACACACACACACACACACACACACACACACACACACACACACACACACACACACACACACACACACACACACACACCTTGCTTCTCACAGGGGATGGTGAGAATATTTTTCTCTCAGCGCATCCGAACAGGTCAGACCAGGTCCATACTGACTGACCCTTTTCTTGTAAACGTCTGGGGGGAGCCGGGGTGGCCGAATGGTAGAGCGTTGGACTCTCAATGCTCGGGTCGTGAGTTCGTATCCCGGCTGGGGCCAAATATTTGTGCTGGCTTTTTCATCGTTGCCCCGTCTTTGATATCACCTGAATGTGGTGGAAAAGTACGTTAAACTCCCAAACACCCAACTACCCTGTAAACGTCTGAATCCGCGGCTGCCTCCCTACGTACTCTCAGTTGACTCGAAAATTTGTACTCACAGCACATTTCCTCTGCAAGCCACACGCCTCACAAACATCGAAGAAGAGACGCACGCGCACTGCCTCAAAGTAAGTGCGTCATGTCGATTGACGTGATGCTGTTTTTTCTTGGGGGTGTCTCGCCACTTTCTTTCCGAATTCCTCTGTTTGGAGACATGGTGTATTTTACTTCTACTATGTCGCCATCTTCGTGCAATCGCAGAGAAGACACGGGATACAACAGAATACAACTCCAATACTTTATGAACAGAATATGCACGGAGAACAAATTCATGAAAGAAGAAGAACCCAGAACGCTGTGCAGGGCTGCTTACGTACTGAACAGGTCAGATCTAGAACATTCCTCAACTTACTGGAAGGTTCGATATCTTTCCAAGGTGACGTAATCTACTGACGTTACTGCACCAGCATGTTCTGGGATGGTCTAGAAATTATTTTGCATCGAAATGCAGTATCTTTTCGCGATCTCTACAACTTGACATGTGGAAAGCGGGAATTTCAGTGGGTTTCGTTTTTGCCACTGACTCACACTCAGAAGCATAATGTGTGTGTGGGGGGGGGTGGGGGGGGGGGGGGGGGGGGGGGGGGGGGGGGGGGGGGGGTGCGTGCGTGCGCGCGCAAGCGCGCGTCTAAGGCGAGAGAGAGAGAGGGTCTCTTCTCCGATACCAGTAAGCAATCGTCTGTCAGTCAGGTCTGCGGGAAGTAACTCTGTCAAAGGGGAACGACTTTATTACAAGAATTCATTCACCCATGTAGAACCTCGCATACGCCAAAACGTTTGTGACGTCAACCAGCTAGGCGAGCTCACACGACCTCATGTGTTTGGGTTTTTGCAAGTGCATAGAGGCACGATAAGGGTTTTCAGTACTTTCTTTATGTCAGCATGCTTGATGTCAGAGAGCTTGCGTTCCGGCGTGTGCGCGCGGGCTGCATACATGACACAACGACTACGACTGTGACTACAGCAGGTCATTGAATGGAAACAACATATTGGGCTGGTGGCCATCTTGTTTGTTGTTGTTGTTTTGTGTGTTTTTTTTAGTTTTTGTTTGTTTGTGTCTTTTGTTTTGTTTGTTTGTTTTTGTTGTTGTTTGTTGTTATTTGTTTTTAA
Organism: Batillaria attramentaria; assembly: GCA_018292915.2. Lineage (NCBI taxonomy): Eukaryota > Metazoa > Mollusca > Gastropoda > Batillariidae > Batillaria > Batillaria attramentaria. Next base: position 2,878,060 of record JACVVK020000017.1, on the reverse strand, counting down.
GTTGTTTCTCTATAGAGAAACAACTTTATGAGACGGGGCAGATTTTGCTACGCGCAGCAGCAAGTTTCAGTGATACAAAACAAGACTGTGACGTTTCTCCACACAATACTTACTTTCACGCACACAGTGACGTAACGAAATCTGCGTCATAGACACCTTACGTGCACACTATGCTGCTGCGTTCTTTTTGGCGGGAGTTGTGAGACGTGTGTGTGTGTGTATGTGTGGACGGATGTAATGATGACTATCTCCTAAACCACCTCGTTTGAGGCCTTTTTACTTTGAGATAAAATGGGAATTCACCTTCTCCAGAGCTACCTTTCACGATTTTTAGCTTGCCGCATTTTGAGAACAGTTATCGCCGATTTGAAAAAATCGGTCATGTTACGAATTTTTTTCGAAAAAAATGTTCAAATGGCTTCATTTTCTGAAATTGGGAAGATCATCCAATTATACTGCCTGTTTTCGTAGCACAGCTCTGTAGCTCTGACAGGTTTTGTGTAAGAAAAATATTTCCGAGGTAGGGGTGGTTTGCATATAAGGCCAAATATCTATGAAAAGACTCCTTCAAATTACTCATCATTCCGGTATTTTTGTCACTTGTGCCAACTGCACATATGACATGAACTATTGCACTATTATAGCTTTAGTATTAAGAATAACAGAGCTTTTAGATAAACACATTTTTTCACGTTTCTTCGAGAAGCGCCGGTCAAAAAAGTTCCAATTTTGCAATTTCGTAAGTACAATCCAAGGCACTTTAAGTCCACGTTTCATCAGCTCTCTAGATCTTCCAGATTTTATGTCAAAATTAATTCAGTCCCGGAAGTCACAAAAGCAACAAGGAAATCACAAGATATGAAGAAGTATCATCTGTCAGACGAGCAGCGTGAGGCTGACGGCAAATGTTTGGTTCACAGACAAAATCTGCAAGTATCGTCACTGCTTCCGACATTTCATCAGCCCTCTACATCTTCCAGATTTCATGTGAAAAATAATTCAGTCGGAGAAGTCACAAAGCCAATAGGGAAATCACAGGACATAAACAAGCATCCTCAGACGATCTCAGTGCTAGAGGCTGACGCCAAAAGTTTAGTTCACGGAATTGACGTCATCTCTCTCTCTCTGTATGACGACCTGCTTGAGGCTGACGTCAAATGTTTAGTTCACGGAACTGACGTGTCTCTCTTTCTCTCTCTCTCTCTCTCTCTCTCTCTCTCTCTCTCTCTCTCTCTCTCTCTCTCTCTCTCTCTGGGGAGCCAGGGTGACCGAATGGTAGCGCGTTGGACTTTCAATGCTTGGGTCGAGAGTTTGAATCCAGGCCGCTGGGGCCAAATATTTGTGCTGGCCTTTTTGTCGTTGCCCCGTCTTTGATATCACCCTTATGTGGTGGAAAAGAGCGTTAAACTCCTAAACACCCACCTACCCACCCTCTCCCTCTGCCTCTCTCTCTCCCTTCTTCCCACACCCGGCCCCACCCCCAGTCACGTGGCTAATCGGTCGAGGTCGTAGAGGATCTAGTGTCATTGGTAAAACTTGGAGAGGGGAGAACCGGCAACAATAACAACAAAACAGACAAAATAAAATGAAGTTTGGAGAAACAACTTTGTAGGACGGGGCCGTTCCTCCTTGTTGTTTGTTTTAGTTGTTTTTTTGGTTGTTTTTGTTGTGTTTTTTGTTTTGTTTTTATTGTTGATTGTTTGGTTGGTTGGGTTTGTTTGTTTGTTTGTTTGTTTGTTTGGGGGAGGGGGGTACCCAATGGTCTTTAACTGTAACGGGGTTATAGGCTTGGAGGCCGGAATGTCTGGACTTTGGAATTTTTTGTATATTTTACTCGGTGACCCTGTGTCCAAGGCCGCATGAAATTAGTAAGCAAGCAAGGATTTTTATATTTGACACTGTGACCCTTATTGTAACAGAGTTGCAGGGTTGCTGACCGTAGTCCCTGAGATTTAGGAGTTCGGGGTTTTTACTCTGTGACCCTGTGTCCAAAGGCCGCGTAAAATTAGTTTGCAAGTAAGGATATTTTTAGTTTACTCTGTGACCCTTGTTGTAACAGAGTTATGGGGCCGCCGACTGGAGTCCCTGGACTTATGTATTAGGAGTTGTGAACTTTGTGACCCTGTGTCCAAGGCCGCTTAGAATTAGTATGCTAGCATCTCCAGGCTCCACGCCCGTATCTTATTGTCTTGGTACGTCTGGGATGACAAGACTTGGAAATTTATTATACTGGTTGTAACTTGTAAAGCCTGGTCTTAACTGGGCACAGCGCGCGAAACACACATGTGCACATCACAGTCGTTGCGCTCGGTGTGTCTACTAACTACAAAACTGAACACAGCTGTGCTCGGTGACAAACCGATTGAAGATGCACTGTCCGCCATGTTTGCGCGCCGAGTGACAGTACAGCCAATCAAAATCTGTTGTGGAAACCACAGCCACAGTTGTGGCTATTTGAAATCCAGGTTGCTGTGATGACACCACAGCGGCGGAAACCCCCCCAAATCACAACTGTGTCACAAGTGTGGACAGCACTGTGACGCTCCGCAGTACCCAGTTAAGAGCCGGCTTAAGGATGTATTAAGTTTTATTTTTATCTCCTGTTTTATAAAAAGATATATGATGAGATGATGTCTTACTTTGCAATTCTTAATTCTGACTTGTTCAGGATGTATCGTAGTCAAAGTAGGGGTGAGCGGTGGTCTGATAGGTAGCGCATCGCACTTTCCAGGTGCGCTAGTGAACGGTCGTCACCATTGTCATCAGTGGCGATGTAGCGTGGGTTTGAGCCCAGGTCCAGCTTCTGATGTGTGATGCCGGTTTTTTTCGCTGGCTACCGGGCTGCTCATCGGGGGTTTCTCTCCGGGTTATCCGGCTTGCCTCCCCCAGAAAATTCAAAAATAGGATAGGTACGGTGGGTGACGCGAATTTCCCTTAATTGCCATGCATACCCCCCCCCCCCCCCCGCACACACACAAACACACACACACACACACATACCTCCTTATCTCCTCCCCCTGCCCCCCCCCCAACACACACACACACACACACACACACACA
>JACVVK020000017.1:2760000-2870000 GCA_018292915.2 Batillaria attramentaria | reverse complement strand
TCCAGCGCTCTACCATCAGTTCCCCCCCCCCCCCCCCCCCCCCAAGACTCGCTGCTACCGGGACGTCGCAATATAAGCTCAAACTGCCAAGTGCCGTGCAGGGGGTAAACCAGAATAGCCCAGAGCGGTAAACTGGCAAAAAAAGCTTAGGTGAAGTTGTCAAGGGAGTAATTGCAGAACAGATTTGTTTTTCTGAACAAACAAACAGTTACCTTTTTCCCTTCCCGTAGATAAAACCGCCAACAAAACAGAGCAAACACACGGGACGGAAGAACGAAATAAATCGACGATGTAATTCCGTTCTCCCAACACATACGCAGACACAGCGCACTCCCAAAATCCGCAAGTCGAACAACTTGACTCTGTGTGTGAGCGTGCGTGGGTGTGAGTGTGCTTGTGCGTGCGTCAGAGTGTGTGTGTGTGTGTGTGTGTGTGTGTGTGTGTGTGTGTGTGTGTGTGTGTGTGAGAGAGAGAGAGAGTCAAGAAGAGTCAAGAAGAATCAAGAAAACTTTATTTTTCAACGGTCGAGGTAGTTAACGTAAAACAGTCAATTTTCATACCTGCCGTTGCTAATTCTAGTAAATATCTATCTAAATAGAGTAACACACACACACACACACACACACACACACACACACACACACACACACACACACACACACACACACACACACACACACACAGAAGGAGAGAGAGAGACAGACAGACAGACAGACAGACAGAGCAGTTACTGTTCTTGGCCATGTACATAATCTACGATGTAAGCTTACATCTTGACACGACAACTGCCGACGACACCAACATCAGTAAGCTTGTCTCAGCAAATGATTCGCACATTTGGATGGCGCGACTGTCACTGAGCTCAAGCCATATGTAACCCCCCGCAAACCTTTTACACACTCTCCGATGATGTGGTTAGATGGCAACGTAGATTGCTGTCGCTGCCTGTAGGAACGCAGACAGTGAGCTGGCACATGTAAAATGGCCGCCAACATGCTCTGGCAGACACAATTATTAGAGTAATACGGCACACATGACCTGCAGTCTGGCCAATCAAACCTCAGGACATTTGTCGTCGTGGTAGGACTAGGAGGAAATAGCCTTGCTAAAATTTCAGTGGGTAATTGGTCTTTGTCCCAGGGCAACTGCAGCGTTATGTATCAGTTGTCAGTTTAACATTCCACCATAATACAATGTTATTGGAGCGATAAGTAGTGTTGGGTTCTTACCTAAACCCTACTGAATGACGAAAGACATACGATAGCATATTTTTTATTAATGCAGTACAGAAAACCAGTGTTCGTGTACTTGACTGATACACAGTAATGTTAATAGTAATACGTGTAATACATTTTACTAATTTTATCTTAGCATAAATGAACATAAAAGAAATTTGCAGCAAACTGTAATATCAAAATGTGGCTTAACGCCCTGAGAATTCCGTATCCGTCTCTTAGATTTCAAAAAAAGAAGAAAAAAATCATCATCATCATCATCATCATCATCGACGTCGTCGCATCGTCAGCGTCGTCTACATTGTCGTCAGTATCATCGTCATTGATAATACCAGTAAAGGTGACCAGCAATCGAAACTCTTCTTCATTTCCTTTTCTTTTATTTCAGCGATCGCCGACAACATCATCCAGGCCATCGAGAACAGCCGGCGGACCATCATGGTGCTCTCCCCTGCCTACGTGGAAAGCGAGTGGTGCCGCTTGGAATACCAGAAGGCGCAGCACGAGATGCTGAAGCTGAAGCACAAGATCATCCCGGTCGTGCTGGAGGACGCCGAGCACATCTGTGCCTCCGACAAGAACCTCAAGACCATCCTGGACACAGTCACCTACATCAAGTGGCCCGGGGTGGAGGATTCCAAGAAAACGGAGAAGTTCTGGAAGCTCCTGGAGCTCAGCATGCCCAAGAAGAAGAGCGACTACTCGCGCTCGCTCAGCTCTCAGGGCAGCTGCTCCAGTGACCGCCCCTTGACGTCTGTTTCCGCTTCCTGTTTCAACCAAATCGTGGAGAACATGTCCGGGACACTGTACCCGCAGAGGAGCCTCTCGCTGAGCAGTGCAGGGGAAGAGGAGAGTGAACTAACTGACCGCGACAGGGCCGACAGTCAAGCCACAGGGGACGGGAGGTCTTTGTCAGGGTCGGACGGTGACCCTCCTTCTCATCCTCCGGCGGAAATATCCGCGGACTCGGCGCCACACGCTTTGGAAGAGCTCCACGTGACCAGTGACGATCACATCGTTGAAATTCGGGAACTGTCAGGTAACAGAGTCAGAGTGAAACCGTGGGTTCCCGCGCGTTTGGCTCCGCCTGTAGAGGTTGTTGTGTGAGAACTTGTGGCCATAGAGCTAAATCAGCCGAATGACAGTGTTACAACTGTTTTTGTATAGTGTTCGCAAAGACTTTTTTAAAAAGTATTGTGCAGCCAGGCTCGTTTCAAGGGCCGTTCTTCATTGAATACTCAGTGTAAAGACAACATAGCAGGCAGTCTGAGGAAAGTAAACCGTTGTGGATTTGTTATTCAGTGACTTTTTGTGTCCGTGGTTTTAACCTTGTTGCCTACAATGCGTAGACGGATTGACTCAAAACTTGCATACAAGACTCGTCGGGTTTTTAATGGTTCAGTGCCCACACAGATTTACTCACTATGTGCAAAGACATCACTTTTTCCCTGATCATAATCCTACTCGTGATTTGTGTAATTCAGAAAATAAAGGAGACGGGACCAAACAGTCGGAATGTATGTGGTCTGGACTGCTGAACTGGTTCACAGGTGTGATATATGATATTAGCACGCGGGACGAGGTGTTACGTAGAGAGTGTATTGCGATATCACGTTTCTGATTCTAATACACGTGTATGAGTGCGGACAGTCGACAAACAGCTAAACTCACCTGAAGGAGAACAAGCTTAGCTGTTCAACGCTGGAACAGACAGCCCTGAGCAGGCAAAGGTGGCGAACTCTAGTGTTGGACTTAGATTCCAGCGAGCACGAAGAGGAATTAAGTAAACAAACAAGATCCAGTACAAAAATATGGACGAAGTGATGTTTGCTATGTGAACATTCTCAGTTATGGACGAGAGGTCTGAGTTGCGATGACAGTGTATCAGTCTCCCAGTGTATCTTCGCAGGGTTACACGCACATGTCTTGGAGAAACGGCCATGCCTTGTATTAAAAACAACAACAACAACAACAACAACAGCAAAAACAAACACACCCAAAAACCTGTCAATCTTGTTTTGTCCCGATCACATTCTTCACAAAATGGTGTTTTGGCAGAAATGGCCAGTTCTGTTTAAACAGGGTTTAGCTTTAAGTACTGCGTTAGCCAAGTGCAGGCTATGGTACCACAAAAATATAAGTTCGATTTTGCTCAATTGCTAAATTTTCAGTATGTCGCTTCAGCCTGCCAGTAAGTTTATGCTTTAATTTTGAAACGGGTATTCACTGGTGATGATGATGTATGGTTGGCAAACGAAAGATAATTTTCACGCATACGAACTTTTTTTTTTTTACTTGTTCTCCATTTGTTCGATGATTATATTGTCAATCGGTTGTTGTCAGTTATGTTTGAAACAAGCAATATTTCCAAGGCGATGATGATGTTTCTTGACTTTTCTGTTTCTTACTTTATTTGACTCTTGTAGGTTTAAGGCAAGAAAAACAAATACATCTGATTCTTAGGACAAAACAGTCTGCGTACGATTTCACGACCAACCCACGGTTGTTGCTTGCTTTCTTTTTCTGTTGCTTCCTAGACTTTTGCGCCAAGGCTAATTAGATTGGCTGAAAATGAACAAAGTATCCGACACAGTGTCGGATTGTGTCGGATAATTTATCTACTTCCCCTGGTCCCCTGTGTGTTTTAGCTGTTGGACCGCTAGAGTATAAGCAGATCCTGGGAAAGATTTTAAAAACGCCCAGTACAAACTACTCCACATGAATTGTTCGAAAGCAAAATCACAAACAGACAAGTTTGCAGGTGGTCTAATAGTCATGGTGCCCCTCTCCTCTAATGGAGGGATGTGACTTCCCCGATCACTCATGGGTTAGCCATAACTAGGGGCCTAATGAATAAGTAATGATGTACTTACATATCAAGCTCAGTATTCCCGCCCAGTCAAGCGACAGTGTATATTTTGAGTCTGTTTACATTTATGTGTACATAGTGTTTTTGAGTTCGAAATAATGCGATTATTATGAGAATGTATCTCTTCACAAACTGCCAGTGGAACTTAATTAATTGCCTACAATATAAAGCTCGTTGACTTTATGGCATGTTATTTGTTGGGGTTTTTTGTTGTCAATATTTTGTGTGTTTTTGTAAAATTCAAAATTATCACCTGTACAAGTTCATTGGTTTCATCACACTGTTCCTTTCTTTTATCGAGGGGAGCCAGGGTGGCCGAATGGTAGAGCGTTGGACTCTCAATGCTCGGGTCGTGAGTTCGAATCCCGCCGGCTGGGGCCAAATATTTGTGCTGGCCTTTTTTCTCGTTGCCCCGTCTTTGATATCACCCTTATGTGGTGAAAAAGGACGTTAAACTCCCAAACACCCACCCACCCTTCTTTTATCGAAGGGGTTTATCGTCTCTGATACCTAAATAAAAAGACTAAATACTGGACCAGCGTGTGTTCTTGTGATTATGTACGTTGTCGTTGTCAGTGACGTTGGTGGTGTTATTGTTGCGGCTGTTGTCAATGGCAGTGGCTGATTCATATAATTATGTACGTTGTCGTTGTCAGTGACGTTTGTGATGTTATTGTAACGGCTGTTGTTGTCAGTGGCGAAGACGCCAGTTAATAATAATAATAATAATAATAATGAGCATTGTATAGGCGCTTTATCCAAGTTCATAAATCGGCTCAAACCGCCGCGAACTGAACCCAACACGCACGGTCACGTGAATCACACGCATTCTCTCACACACTGGACATAAACATTACAATCATGTAGTGCGAAGGGTCAGCTCAGCTATTTAAATTTGGGAATTTAGAATTGCATTTTTTTTTTCAAATTTGGTGGGCTGAACATTTCCAAAGCAGAGGGGGAGGAAGCCGGAGTACCCGGAGAGAATCCCCGACGATCGGCCCGAATGTGGTGTTGTAGTGGTTGCGGTGGAGTTGCATCACGTGATGACTGTAGCCGTAGTTGGTGTGCAGGTGTATGTGACTCTCGGCAAACGCAGCTACAGGTCTGGAATCGCTGAAGCTTTATTGACGTCAGTCCCCGGCACAGTGAGTGACCGAGGGACCCATTGTTGCTACAGTCCTGTGTGTCTCTAGGCTTTCAGTCACTAGTCACCGTCTGCTGGCTCTAGGGTCAGAACTCAGAAGTACACTGACGCATGAGCTACCAAATGCAACCTGAAAGGTGGGCGTCGGATGGTGACAGAACACATGCACAATAGGTCATCTTTGTAAGGCAGTGGAAAAGGAGGAGCAGGCCGCGGTATGTCACAGTGTGTGTGTGTGTGTGTGTGTGTGTGTGTGTGTGTGTGTGTGTGTGTGTGTGTGTGTGATGGGGTGGGGGTGGGGGTGGGGATGTGTATGTGTGTGTGATGGGGTGGGGGTGGGGATGTGTATGTGTGTGTGTGAGTGTGAGGGGAGGGGGGATATGTGTGTGTGTGTGTGTGTGTGTGTGTGTGTTGTGTGTGTGTGTGTGTGGTGGGTGGGTGGGTGGGGGATGTGTGTGTGTGTGTGGGGGGGGGGGGGTGGGGGGGGGATGTGTGTGTGTGTGATGGGGTGGGGGTGGGGATGTGTGTGTGTGTGTGAGTGTGAGGGGGGGGGGGATGTGTGTGTGTGTGTGTGTGTGTGTGTGTGTGTGTGTGTGTGTGTGTGTGTGGTGGGTGGGTGGGGGATGTGTGTGTGTGTGTGTGTGTGTGTGTGTGTGTGTGTGTGTGTGTGTGTGTGTGTGTGTGTACGTTTGTTGGTGGCTGGGGGGGGGAGGGGTAAGAGGGTGGTGGGACAGCTACATAAACAAAGAAACATTAGACAATGTTATCAAAGATATTACACGGTTTCCAAGGTCTTTAGTTACACAGTCGCCAGTTCAGCCCGAGAAATCCACCTCAAACGTGAGGCAGCCCGCGTGTTGCCTCTATCCCGTGCCGCTGTGCACCAGGCAGCACGTGATACCAGTTTCCGACTGACCTGTAGACTTCATAGTGAGGGGTCCGTCAGTGTATTTAAACCAAAACAGCTGGTGGGCTTGTCGACTGAACTGACGCATCAGCTTAGCAAGAGAACTGGCTAATCAGTCATCGTGACTGAAGAAAATTGACAAGACTTACGGAGGAATCATCAAGACAATTCTCATCGTAAAAGACTAAATATACCACTATAGCTTGTGTAACTGCGTATTTATAAGCGACTCGTATACCCGTGGCACGGATAGTAAATCACAAAGCGGACGCTACTCTGTTTTTTTCAGGTGAGTAATTAAATCGTGTATGAGTGATATAAGTTGATAAGTCATCCCAGGCATTACATGAGCACGTCTCCGAAACAGAGACAACTTAAGACCTGGTAGTGACAGTAAGTCCGATTCCGCCCCCCCCCCCCCCCCCCCCAATACCGTCACACACCCCTTCCCACACACACACAAGCATTTGACCCGCCGTGCGTGTAGATCATACACACACACACACACACACACACACACACACACACACACACACACACACACACACACACACACAGATGCATGTACAGTTAGAGAGAGAGACCGGCAGACAGACAGACAGGCAGACACAGAAAGAAAGACAAAGAGAGACAGACAGACAGACAGACAGACAGACAGACACAGACACAGACTCTCGCAGAGCGAAGCACTACTTACACCGAGTTTACCGAGAAAACAAACGACCGTCACATTAGTTCACTTGAGTAAATCACATGCGTGTCAGTGTCTCGGCGCTTTTACTTTCCTGATGCAAAAACACTCACCACAGAAATGATTAGTCGTGACAAAACTGAACAGTCATGTAAAAGGGTGAAAACCATAGGTCCGGTTTGTAAACGGATTTCACGATTTCACACTGAGACTACCTTAAAGGTCTGCAATCTCAGAAAAAAAGCCGCAAACATTGCGTTTTTTTAAACTGCGACTCCGACTGTGCATAATCCAGGCAACTCTGTCACAGTTGCAGAGTTTTCAGCGCTTCGGGGACCCTTATAAAACCAGAGCACGAGTTTGCTGTGACATTATTTGGCTTTTGGTCAGTGAGCGAGACACATCGCTACAGTGTCTAGCGGATGTTGAGTGTTGCACGATGTTTCTTGCTCAGTGTCAAAACGCAAACTGAGCTGTGAAATCAGGCTGCCCTTGGTTTTTAGTGGGGTTGCTGGGACGCTGAAAACTCTGCAACTGTGACAGAGTTGACTGTGCTTGCACGGTCGACTCTAAAAAAGTTTCACACTTCGGAAAGCTTTTTATTGGGAGCTTAGATCTTTAATGTTTATTTTCGTACTAGTTGCTAATCTCAAGCATACGCTACTTGAGCTGAAGCTTTTGACATTTGACAAGCGCAATCCCCAAGGCGTGGCCCTCTGACGCATTTTATCTGCAAAGTGTTTTGTACTCTAGTTGCCCGAAAAGCCCGCCGTGACCTGCCAAGCACAGGAATAAATTAGTTGTTGTTTACCTCCTGATATATCTCTGTGACCTCGGGTTGTTTGAGATGACTGAGGTGTCTTAGGTGAGATGGAGTTGTACAGATCAAAGATGTTTTTTAAAGCCCCCTTAGTGCAGTGGTTAGCACTTCGGACGGCCATGGACCGGCAGACCCTGGTTCGAATCCCAGCCGAACCGAGCCGGGATTTTTCCTACCTAAGTCGGGAGCGGGTGTGCTATGGGCCCTATGTGGAGGCTGTTCGTTGCCACACAGCCGAGACTCACCCACTTCACGGGTCAGTGAGACTTTGAGGGTTCTTCCCTTGTTACGACACATCTCCTGATGTGGGTGATCACACGCCCGGCACCCGCGTAGGTGCCGTAGTTCCCGGGCATGGCTAACGCCGGGATGTTTATGACAATAAGCGCGGAATGTGGCCCTGTCAAGCAGTCTTAAACCACATGACCCTCCATAGCATCAGTATACCATCATCCGCATCCTCATCATCATGCATAATAGGTCAGGTTCGAGTCCCACTCGGGGCGAAGAATTTTTCCCTCTCGTACGTGACACCGTTCGTTCAGACCGATCGTCGGGGGTTCTCTCCGGATACTCTGGCTTCCTTCCCCTCTGCTTTGGAAATGTCCAGTCCAGAAAATTTAAAAATAAATTCCGAAACTTAAATAGCTCAGCTGACCGTTCGCAACACGTCGTTTTAATGTGTTCGGTGTGTGAGAGAATGCGTGGGATTCACGTGAGCGTGCGTGTTGGGTTCAACTCACGGCGCTTTGAGCCGTTTCAAGCAACTGGCTAAAGCGCCAAATACAATACACAAGTATTATTATTATTCATAAACGTGGCCCAACTTCCGAGCCCTCCGTGGATTCCACCAATGAAAAAATACAGATATTATTATTATTATTATTACAATTGCCCCAACTTCCGAGCCCTCCGCGGTGGATTCCACCAGTGACACACCTGTGTCAGAGAGGAGAGAGGGCTCGTGTCGATGACTAGTCAGTTGTGGGTACAGCTAGGCCATAACTATCTCCACACGTGGCCTCGGTGTCCTCACCTCCGTCGTATACAATTGTCCGCGTTCTCGTAAGTCACAGCAAGGACAGTATCTCGAGTGTCCGAGGCAACAGTACCGAGAAAGAAGATGACCAAAGCAAAGGTCTTGCCTCTGGTCATTATTTATCTTGTCACGCGAGCCGTTAACATTCCGGCTGCCTTCACTTCAGCGTCCGTGCTTCTCCTCCATGTCTGCCTGGGTCTGCCAACCTTTCGTTTTCCTTGGGGGTTCCAGTCCAGGTCGCTCGGACTATACTTATTAACAATAATAATGAGAGAGCAAGAGAGAGAGAGAGAGGTGGGGGAGGGGAAGTTTGGGAGTTTAACGTCCTTTTCCACCACGTAACGGTGATATCAAAGACGGGGCAACGAGAAAAAGGCCAGCACAAATATTTGGCCCCAGCCGGGATTCGAACTCACGACCCGAACATTGAAAGTCCAATGCTCTACCATTCGGCCACCCCGGCTCCCCCCCCCCCCCCGGGGGGGGGGGGGAGAACCGCCACAGCTAAAATATAGAACGGTACTAGTGAGTGTTGTATTCTATGTGTGTTGTATTCTTTTAGGGTCTTGCTTTGCCGAGAGTCTGTCTGTCTGTCTCTGTCTGTCTCTGTCTGTCTCTGTCTCTGTCTGTCTCTGTCTGTCTGTCTGTCTGTCTGTCTCTCTCTCTCTCTCTCTCTCTCTCTCTCTCTCTCTCTCTCACGTTAGAGCTGTAGAAATATGTTACATACATGTTTTCGAATGTTAGTGACGACCTTGAAGTTCTTACTTGGCATACAGCCAATATCATCGACACATGCCATGTATGTTTTGATTTTTTTTTTTATCATGTGTACTTTTCTCTTCTTCATTTCATCTAGATAGTTAATACTTTTGTTTGTCTCCCCCCTCCCCCCCCCCCCCCTTGGTTTGATGTTGTTTGTTGTTCTTCTTTTTTTTTAACCCTTTTACGTAGAATAGCAGGACAGCTTGTAAGACAGGCAGCAATGCCTAAATGCTCTATCCTGAATAAAAAAACGTTTCATAATCATCTCTCTCTCTCTCTCTCGCTCGCTCGCTCGCTCGCACGTGTTCGGCTTAATTATGTGTTTAGCCTTCAGCGCTTGTGATTCGTTTTCTAAAAGTAAGCTTAAGTTTAATTGTATTTAAGTTTAAAAGTATTTGTCAGAGCGGACCAGTGATCACAGCAGTCTATATGGGCTTATAGGCTTTTAGTTAAGCCTCAAGGCTTAAAACTACAGATTGATACTATGAGTATCCGATTTTTTTTTTTTTTTTGGGGGGGGGGGGGAAGAAAACAAAAACACAGCCCTTGTAGAGTTAAAATGCAGATTACACTACTTGGTGTCTTATTTCGAAAAGAAAAGCATAAATACTCGACAAGTATGAAAGAATAACATTACATCCATCCACGCAACCCCTCCCATGCACCCCCTCCCCCCCCCCCCCCAACATCCCCGCCTCCTCTAAGACCAAAGGACCACACCATTCAACCTTGAGATAATTTATGAGTAATGAATGTCCTCTTCAAACAACAAATCCACCACAGGAATGTGATTTCGTGTCAATGCCTTTGGTAAACTGACAACCAACATTTATCTCTGTCAAACTGAGTGGACATGTTTATTGCCTTTAACGCGGAAATGTCATAAAGTACTAATTATCCCTCAAGCGATCCTCACAAACAAAATGTGAAGGTGTAGACTGTAGTGCTTATAAAAGAAACACCAGGGACCTCTGATTAACCTCCTAACAGTTCAGGCATACTCACAAGCGGAATTTGTTCCAAAACAAGAGTTGTCAAGGGTTAAAGATACCAGTGCTACCATCCTAATAATAATGAGTATTGTATAGGCGCTTTACCCAGTTTCATAAATCGGCTCAAAGCGCCGCGAACTGAACCCAACACGCACGCTCACGCGAATCACACGCATTCTCTCACACACTGGACATAAACACATTATAATCACGTGGTGCGAAGGCTCAGCTCAGCTATTTAAATTTCGGAATTTAGAATTGCATTTATTTTTCAAATTTGGTGGGCTGAACATTTCCAAAGCAGAGGGAGAGGAAGCCGGAGTACCCGGAGAGAACCCCCGACGATCGGCCCGAATGAACGGTGCCACATACGAGAAGGAAAAATTCTTTGCCCCGTGTGGGACTCGAACCCTTGACCTTTCGCATTGGTTACAAGTCTCTTAACCACTAGACCACCGACCGCCCCAATGCTCACAAATCGTTCTGAGCTGTTTTCGTGGTATCTATCATCACACCATTCACACACCTGGACAGTGACAGCATCTGTAATACTGGCACTGAGCCAACAGACGCCTACTCGATGACCTGGCGTCCACACTGAGCTCTCCAGTAGTGTAACAACAGTCGTAGAATTTGAATGTTCGACCGCTCGCGTAAAGTGTAAACAACATTATATCGCATTAAGAGCTGTACTATTCATCAAGATAGAGTATTTCCAACGTGCAGGCGAACTTACGAGCACGTTGGCTTCGCAAAGACGGAATGAACTTAGAAAGTCTGATAACCTTAGAATTACCTTCTTTAAACTATATTCGGAAACGCAGAAATTGCATCACTTCCATTGTATTCACACAACTCTTCTGGGCCAGGGGGGTGTGCTTTAGCGTGTGCGTGTGTGTGTGTGTGTGTGTGTGTGTGTGTGTGTGCGGTGTGTGTGTGTGTGTGTGTGTGTGTGTGTGTGTGTGTGTGTGTGTGTTGGGGGTGGTGGAGGGGGAGGTCTTTCTTGTCACAATGATGCAGTGCCGTTCATTGCCCCCATCCTTTACACTTTCACTTTGAAGTCAACTTCGCAAACGTGTTTCTGGAGTCCTGTGAGTTGTTTATTTTCTCGGAACACAGGTCATGAACCTTACAGCCTGTGGAATGAAACATGAACGCGAAACATTCTGTCTCTCTGTCCCATCATTCCTGGGACAATAAGCTTGTGGCTTCTGAGACCTGTGTGGAATTGAAGAGACGTGTCTTCATAAATCGTACTGCATGATGGATGATTAACATTCTTTTCTTCTCTCGGTATTATTGTGTGCCTGAGGGCAGGATAACCGGTTTTGATTACAGTAGTGCTATGCCAGTACATACAAATGTACTACAGCCAGCTTCGAACGGGAGGCGAAGTGTTCGCGTATCAGAGCGAGCGCGCGCGCGCACGCACACACGCACGCACGCACGCACGCACGCACGCACGCACACACACACACACACACACACACACACACATACACACACACACACACACAAACACACACACTTACTTATGTAAGGATTAGAAATCATAAACGCAGTCTTTCATCTTTCACTCAGTTAAGTTTAAAGTAAGCCAAGTTTATCTCATTACCTCCCTTCGGGACATTCGAAACTGACTGTAACTGTGACAGTAAATAATTTGACAAAGTGTACATTCTACACAGTCGCACAGTTTTGGTGTTGCGTCGTGTTGTGTTGTTTTAGCTCTCTTTTTTTTTTAAAACATTGTTTGACTGGTTTGGTTGCTGTAGTTTAACAATTGTTTGACTGGTTTTGTTACTGTAGTATATCTTTAATTGTGTACGGGTGGGGTGGGTGGGTGTTTGGGGGTTTAACGTCCTTTTCCACCACATAGGGTGATATCAAAGACGGGGCAACGATGAAAAAGCCAGCACAAATATTTGGCCCCAGCGGGGATCGAACTCACGACCCGAGCATTAGAAGTCCAGCGCTCTACCATTCGACCACCCCGGCTCCCTTAATTGTGTACACTACTTACCCAATGTTCTATGTGCGTGTAAGACTTCCAAGTAATATAATGCCTGTGCGGTCGGTCAACAACCCCAGTAACTATGTGCACAGCGGCGCGGCGGGTTTCACAGCTGTCTCGTAACGCACACTTATTTCCTCAACAACTTGCTGATCTGTTTTAAGAGACGTACGTCCGAGAAGGACATACTGTACATGTTCTTGCTTCATAAATCACCAATGTACAAAGAATACCTTGTTTTGCCATCAAGACTTTAATACTTCGAACACAGGGGTCAAGCCCATGAGATCTCGTCACGAGAAGACTCACGTTGCTGAGGTCCGATCTTAAACTGGTCTCGAAATGTGAACCCAGAGCCACATGCAAAGAATCAAAATGGCACACACACACACACACACACACACACACACACACACACACACACACACACACACACACACACACTGTGGCATTTTAAAGTCTCTATTTTCGCAATGAGTTCTGAGGAGGAAGAATCGCCGCTTACAAAGCTCCAAAGGCTGTCTGTCAAATGAATATAGATGTTCCTTGCGATCATTTTCGTGACTTTGTGGCTTCTAATACTAAAGAAATGTGACATTCAGCCTTTGGTCTAACGTTTCCATAATTATCTGTACTACCCGTCGAGACGACCATGTCGCCAAAATAGCCACCACCAGTACAATCAGTACTGTCTAGCTGGTGTTCATTCCGTCCAAATCACGTCGTCTGCTCAGCACGCGGTATGCTTCGATGTACTTCAAGTCAAGTCACCACGATGGTATCAGATAATAATAATAATGATAATTATTGTATAGGCGCTTTACCTAATTTCATGAATCGGCTCAAAGCGCCGCGAACTGAACCCAACACGCACGCTCACGTGAATCACACGCATTCTCTCTCACACACTGGACATAAACACATTACAATCACGTGGTGCGAAGGGTCAGCTCAGCTATTTCAGTTGCGGGATTTAAAATTGCATGCATTTTTCAAATTTTGGTGGGCTGAACATTTCCAAAGCAGAGCAGAGGGTGGAGGAAGCCGGAGTACCCGGAGAGAACCCCGGACGATCGGCCCGAGTGAGCGGTGCCACATACGAGAAGGAAAAATTCTGTGCCCCGAGTGGGACTCGAACCCCTAACCTCACCAAGTCTCTTAACCACTAGACCACCGATCAGTTGCTATTCTGTGTCCCAAGTCACTGATTCTGATGCACGCATTTTAAACGCATTCCATGAAATGTGTGTGAACCGGTGCACTGCACCATGGTCTGATTGCAGTAAATACTAGTATAATCAAAGTGCAACACTCCCGCTATGCAAAATTGCAGACATGATTTTGTTTAGGCCACTGGTGCACAAAACCAAACTTACTAGGAATTGAGTTTTAAACCCCCCCCCCCCACCCACCCCCCCCCCCCCCCCAAAAAAAAAAACCCTAAAAACAACTCTTCCATAAACCGGAAAAGGTGCACGGCGCGTGAACCCCGAACACAGCGTTCTTCTCAAGGAAGCATGCCCTGCAGTTGTAAAACATCTTCAGAACATGCTCAGACAAGAACCTCTTTTGTCCTGTTCGTCACCTGTCGCGTCAGAATTTAAAGAATTCCACAAACCACACCCATTTTAAAACATTCACCCCACAAACCGACAAAACCATGCAGCACCGAAAACACAAAACCATTTAATACACCGTCAAAGCCACAGGAAAAGGTATATAGACACACAACAGTGTGATACTGTACAAAGAAGTATGAGTTTACATCAAAACAGACTATCAATATCGAGTGAAGAACACGCTAGAAAAGCCTCGAGAGACGAGTATTGAGCACGAAAGTCCTGCATAATATATTATGATAAATAATCTGACGTGAACGAACGTTACCTCACAACACACAAACAAAGGTGGGTGGGGGTGGGTGTTTGGGGGTGTAACGTCCTTTTCCACCACACACGGGTGATATCAAAGACGGTGCAACGATGAAAGAGCCAGAACAAATATTTGACCCCAGCCGGGATACGAACTCACGACCCGAGCATTTGAAGTCCAATGCTCTACCATTCGGCCGCCCCGGCTCCCCCACACAAACAAAGCTGCATGCCGGATGCCGGCGTCATCTGTATTTAAAATCACGCACATTTTTTTTTAAACACAACGGTTTTTTTCCCTAAAACTAAAATGCCCTTTTAAAAGGATAACATTTGATTTTTATGAGTTATAATTTCAAACAATCCATTCTGCGCATTTCTGTGATCTGCGCGATACAAACTGATTTCAAACTTGAATATGACTTATAAAACTCAAATGCCTGAAGACATACACATGAGAAAAAAAAATGGGTACAAAATGGCAAACAGCAGACACAACTCCATTCTTCCGTGATTTTAAAAAACTGTTAAAAAAAGACATTTGAAAAAAAATGACAAAAATGACTAGGCTCAACAACAAATGATATTACCACAGGCCATCGAGCGTGCCCGAAGAACTAGGTTTCTATTTATAGCTTTGTGAGCGAGCAGTTCGTAAGCTGCAGGGAAAGAACTCTTCTAACCATTTGAGATTCCCCGTTGGCTCAATGGATGCAATCGCCTGCAGGTATGACCTGAATGTCAGTGTGAACTCAAGCAGCATTTCAACACCAGAAACTTCAAAAAGTCATAGTCGTCCCTAGTCGCCTCCATAATTAGGCCACGTATTCCTCCGCTTCCTCTTCATATTCGTCAGCTATGTCGTCGACAGTTGCGTCCTGGTACTGCTGGTACTCGGAGACTAAGTCGTTCATGTTAGACTCGGCCTCAGTGAACTCCATCTCGTCCATACCTTCCCCCGTGTACCAGTGGAGGAAGGCCTTGCGATGAAACATCGCCGAGAACTGCTCGGAGATACGCTGCACACACACACACACGCACACACACACACACACACACACACACACACACACACACACACACACACACACACACGCACGCAAAAATGCCAGTGAAAAAAAGGTCGTGCACAGCAGAGCTGCTGAAACCGTATTTTCCCCCCAAGTTTTCTATCAATAGTTTTATCACAAGTTACATTGCAGCCCCCAACATACCGGTACTACGTGACTTATTCATAGTCAGTGACGACCTCACCAGTTGAGCGATCCGGCTGAACACAATTCAGTGAAGACAGCACCACCATCCGTATCCCGATCGTCCCACTCACCGCCTCTAACAACCCCTTCAACCCCCCCCCCTCCTCCCCCCTCCCCCCCCCTCTCTCTCTCTCTCTGTCTCTCTTGGTCTTCATGAGGTCATATGCACACACAACCTTTCTCACTACAGCCCTCTAGTCATCAGAAACTGTCATCTCCGATCCTGGTACTCGCTGGTTCAGTGGGATGCAAAATACTTTGGAACCATGGCTCATGTGCGTCAGTTTTAACATGCAACATGTACATGTATTCCCGCCCAGTCCCCCCTTTTAAATCTTGTGTTCTCTTTGATGTGACATGAACCTTATCCAAGATGTTCTCACTTTCTGATTTGTTTTGTTTGTTATTTTGCCTTTGTTACTTCCCGTCCTCCGTGCCCCCCCCCCCCCCCAACCTCCCCCTACACTGGTGGTAATTGCCGTTAGCAACCCTGCCAAGGTGTGTCATTCTGAAGCATGACCAGATTTTTTTTTGTAGCGATCCCGGAGGAAGCATTTGTTGCCTTTGTAGTGAAACATAGAGAGGTAATCCCCTTAGCAGCATGTTGCTGTCTGTCAGAGTGACTGTTCCTGATCCCCACTGGGAGATAAAGCAACGCGATGGAAATCAGAAAAGCAACTTCATTTTGCTGAGGAACAAACCCGTGCTTCGACATACCAGCCAAAAGTCAAACCTTTTGTCCTTCGTCTGGAAAACTGCCAGAAAAAAGGTTTTTTTGTTTCTTTCTTTCTTTCTGTGTCATTTGGGGTTGTGTTGTGGTTGGGGTTTTAGTTTGTATACTTGTTGGTTTGTTTCTGGTAGCCTCCTCAATTAACACGCCTAGCGTTGAAAAACTCCTCAATTAACACGCATAGCGTTGAAAAACTTCTCAATTAACACGCCTAGCGTTGAAAAACTTCGTCTTTGCAACAATGGAGGTCACACGCCATATTGACTCTGTGCAGCGTGCATATGTCGCATACATGTATTTGCGACAAGTTGCGTCGCATATACAAGTTTTGGCGACAAGTTGCGTCGCATATACAAGTTTTGGCGACAAGTTGCGTCGCATAGACAAGTTTTGGCGACAAGATGCGTCGCATATACAAGTTTTGGCCACAAGGTGCGTCGCATACAAGGTTTGGCCACAAGATGGGTCGCATATATACAAGTTTTGGCCACGCATACAAGTTAAGTTTGGCGACAAGATGCGTCGCATACAAGTTTTTGCGACAAGATACGACGCGTACTGTGTTGCCTGAGACGCGACGTTGCCTTGTCGCCAAAAATATTGCACACACAACGTTGGCCACTTTAGCAACAGTTAGCATTGTATACCTTGAAGATTTCCTGAATGGCGGTAGAGTTGCCAAGAAATGTGGCTGACATCTTGAGGCCCCGTGGTGGAATATCACACACTGCCGTTTTGACATTGTTGGGAATCCACTCCACGAAGTTGCTGCAATTCTTATTCTGTACCCGTAACATCTGCAAAAACAAGTTTAGAACTTCAGGAAAGCACATCCAGGGAGATCAAGGAACCACCAGTAATGGCAAATTCAACCATTTTCTCAGTTTCGGGAGCAACATAACGCCCTTATCCGCCTCCCCCCCCCCCCCCCCCCCCCTTCCACACACACCCCTTGCGTGCGTGCATACACGAGGGTGAGACAGGCACCAAAATGAGTCTGCACGTGATTTTGACTCGATTTGACTCGAAGAAAATTCCAACCCACCAGGGACTCGAACCAGGCAGCTTCTGGTCCGAAGTCAGATGCCTCAGCCAAGAGAGAGACCAAATCCCTTGCAAAAGAACCAACTATTACTTGACACCCTCGGTGGTCAGAAAGACAAGTGGCGTTGTGTAAATTCATACTCTGTGAGGACTGTCGTTTCTTCTCGTAAGTATTGAAAAACGTTTTACCTGTTCGTCCACCTCCTTCATCGACATGCGTCCTCTGAACATGGCGGCCACAGTGAGGTATCGGCCATGTCGCGGATCGCAGGCCGCCATCATGTTCTTGGCGTCAAACATCTGTTGCGTCAGTTCCGGTACGGACAGCGCGCGGTACTGCTGGGAATTCCGGGAATGTCAGGGGAGCGAACCCTGTCATGGAAAGGAAGAATAATATTATGTTAAGATAGCTTATGCGTCACGTTAGGAATGAATTCAGCCTATTCATGTCCGATTTGGAAGCTAGAATTCCTGGACGCGGACCATTTTGTTGTTTCGTCTGGGAAACTGGTGGATATCGAGGTACTGGGTGCTATTGTCTGAACCATCTGGTATGTGTTTGGAAGTGAATTCGTAAATTCGTCTGACTTAGGACTGGTGTGTGTGTGTGTGTGTGTGTGTGTGTGTGTGTGTGTGTGTGTGTGTGTGTGTGTGTGTGTGTGTGAATGCTCTCTCTCTCTCTCTCTCTCTCTCTCTCGTTTTAGTGCGTTATTTTTTTTCTCTCCCCCATCAAGTCTACTGTGGCTGATTAGACATTTCTCAGAAACTGCTTCGCACTGAGGTATTTGGTACAATTGTCTGTGATACCTGGCGTGTGTTTAGATTCTGGTACCTAGTCTTATTAATGATTAGTGTATGTGTGCGTGTTTGCTGATTACTATTTTGGTTTTGTTTTCTCTATTGTGCCGCGAAATAGTCTTTGTTGCTTGCGCGGCGTTAAGCCCTAACTAACTAACTAGTGAGTCTTATTAGCTTACTAACAGGTTAAAAGACTGTGTATCAACTACTACTCTTCTGTTTGTGTAACACCACTCTAACAAATTTGACTTGCGCGGCGTTAAGCCCTAACTAACTAACAAATTTGATGGTTCTTGTGGTTTTTTTTCTGTTTTTTTCCCTGTCAATGCCCCGAGTGGGTCAGAAAAAATAAAAGATTTGGACTTTGACTTTGACTTGTGCTCTTACCGGGCATGAAGAAGTGAAGGCGAGGGAAAGGCACCATATTGACGGCCAGTTTGCGCAGGTCGGCGTTCAGTTGCCCTGGAAACCGGAGACACGTGGTAATGCCAGACATGGTCGCCGAAACTAAGTGGTTCAAGTCCCCGTATGTAGGCGTGGCCAGTTTCAGCACCCGGAAGCAGATGTCATAGAGAGCCTCGTTGTCGATGCAGAATGTCTCGTCAGTGTTTTCAACCAGTTGGTGGACAGAGAGGGTGGCGTTGTATGGCTCAACGACCGTGTCAGAAACCTGGAGTGACAATGGCGCAGACAGTAATAAGTACCAATACATACTGTATATTATAGAGCATGAATATTATCTTGTCGTGTTATTATGATAGTGGTAAATTCCTTTAGCTCAATCTCAAAAGGAGATACGGATGGACCAACAACAGTCCCCATGCATCCATCGACCTTTCCGAGGGCACCTAGTAACTGTTCCTAAGGCCCACAACTGGTGCCGTTTCCTTTCCATTTGCTACTGAACTATCAAACGTGTGTTCACTTAAATATAACACCGCTCAAATTCAATAATAATTGCAATGCACCTGTACGACGGTAAACACGGCAGGAACAAGTTTCAGGTCACAGAATACAGTTTATTGCTGCTCTTTGGCTCTTACAAATGTCAGGCAGCACACGTCCTTGAAAACAGATCTTCCAACCAAAACAGACAATGGTTTCCAGAAGGACGACATGTCCACAAGGTGCATGCGAAAAATCAAGTCCCGAAACCGCAGTCTTCATAGTCTGCTGATGCGGCGTCCTCAGTTCCCAACCCCATACACAAAGCTGTGCACTCCGTTGTTCATGCCCTGGCACACGCCCAAGGATATAGTCAAAAAAAAAAAAAAAAAAGGCCACCCCTCAAATCAAAGCTGCCACTTTTTAGCACACCAAACATCGCTCTTTTCACCAAAAACGAAACTCTGTCGTCAAATGCACTTTCAGCAACTCTTAAAAAATCCAGCAAAAAGGGGGTGAAATTCATTTTAATAATGCAGGTGCTCTTACTCCCTAACCGGCCTCATTATAATTTTGCACTGTGACCTTCAATGTTGCTGTGTGAATGATTGTGGAGTCGCAGCAAAGCTTAACCTACTGTCTGATTGGCGGAAACTGCCTCACCAACTGCCTGACGGAGACTGATTTGTCCTCAGTTCATACCTTTGGCGACGGCATGACGGAGAACGTGTTCATGATCCGGTCTGGGTACTCTTCCCGGATCTTGGACAGGAGTAGCGTACCCATGCCGGACCCGGTGCCTCCGCCGAGGGAGTGCGTCATCTGGAAACCCTGCAGACAGTCGCAGCTTTCACACTCTTTCCTGATGACGTCCATCACGGTGTCCACAAGCTCCGCTCCCTCCGTGTAGTGACCTGAACAAACAGCCTGAAAATTAATGCTCATCCATCGCGGAGAAAGAAATCACTGGACTCTGGTGTCGGTTTCTCCTACTTTTCATTGAAAACTGCAGTTTTTAACCAGTGTCGATGTAGTAAACAGTTGTAGTTTGTTGGGATGACCGTAGAAAAGAAAGTGTGACTCGTTGTTTCGTTGGTTGTTGTTGCTGTTGCTGTTGTTGTTGTTGCTGTTGCTGTTGTTGCTGTTGCTGTTGTTGCGGTTGCTGTTGTTGCTGTTGCTATTGTTGTTTCTGTTGTTGTTGTCAAGTTGTTGTTGCATTTTTCAGTTTGCTTTCTTACTTTTTGCTGTTGCTGTTGTTGCTGCTGTTGCGGTTGCTGTTGTTGCTGCTGTTGTTGTTGTCAAGTTGTTGTTGTTGTTCCATTTTTCAGTTTGCTTCCTTACTTTTTTGCGCGCATGTTTGTTTGTTTTTTTAGTCCGAGATGTAAACTACACAAAAACAAAATCTGTGAATTCTGACCTTTGGCCCAGTTGTTGCCTGCTCCTGATTGGCCAAAGACAAAGTTGTCTGGCCGGAAGAGAACGCCGAAAGGTCCAGAGCGTACAGAATCCATGGTGCCTGGCTCCAGGTCCAGCAGTACAGCCCGGGGCACATATTTATTTCCTAATGGACATTACAAACAAAAGGTTCAAATGTTGAGTGGACGCACGAAAGGTAGTTTACGTCGAACTGTGTTTGGCAATACCACAGGTTTTACTTTGCGAAAATCGGAAAAGAAAAACATATAAAAAGAAACAAGGTTAAATCTGGAATAAACTGTGAATCTGGCACCAAAAAAAACCCCACAAACAAACAAACAAACAAACAACAACAACAACAAAAAACACAAAGACAAAAACAACAACAACAACAACTAACTTTGAGTCATACAAATGTTAAGCAAATATTCGTCGAATTTATACAAACACAGAAAAGAACACCAGTCAGGGAAGCTATCGTCGTCGCTGTTATTGTCATACTCATCCAATAATAATAATAATAAAGTAGCTGTGACTAATGTGACCATGCCGTGACCCGCAGGTTGTTCATTGAAACTGAACTGCATGGTTAAAAATAGGGAGAAAATGCAACAACAAAACCGTTTAGTTGTAAGTATTCTGACTTTAGCTGTCATTTTGACAAGATAGCAACGAAAAATGGCCGACAACAGCCGTGGGCTTTTCAGCCAAAACAGGTTTTGGCGTTGAAAGTTACAATGTGTTCAGTTTCATGTTTTTCATCACAAGCAGGCGCAGTCAGTGTTTCCAGCCAATCACTGCAGTTTCTCGCGTTCCGTACATGAGAAGTTTACGATAGTCCGTTCCGTTCCGTTCTTTCTTTCTTTCTTTCTTATCCATTACAAACAAGCTTGGGGTGTTCACACTTTGGAGCACGTAAAGCGCGCAAGCCTGGGGTATACTTAGAAACAAACTGTGGCACACAGTCCAAGATAACTTCCTGTATGAAGATTCTCACCACTCAACAGACTGACACCATGATAGAGAAACGTTTGTCGGGAGAAAACAGATGCTGTGGGGGTGCGGGTGGGAGGGGGAACTGACAGACACTTCCCACCCTAACTCTGACAGAAGTATATATGATATATCGCTTTGAGATCTCAAGTTTACTGATACCGACGAAAAGCTTTTGTCAAGTCGTGTTGAAGTGACGAGTCAGTGTAGCTTTTACGACAGTTTCTCGCGGGTTGTTTGTTTCGGCAAACTGGAAGCAAACTTTCGGTTCTGCATTATTGGGGAACTCGGCTTTAGCCCAGCACGT
The DNA here is from genome assembly GCA_018292915.2 of Batillaria attramentaria. Classification (NCBI taxonomy): domain Eukaryota; kingdom Metazoa; phylum Mollusca; class Gastropoda; family Batillariidae; genus Batillaria; species Batillaria attramentaria. The sequence continues at coordinate 2,848,224 of JACVVK020000017.1, read as the reverse complement.
AGAGCGTCATTTTGACTGTCAATGCCGGTTCGGGTCGTGAGTTCGAATCCTGACTGGACCCAAAATGTGTGTGTGTGTGTGTGTGTGTGTGTGTGTGTGTGTGTGTGTGTGTGTGTGCGTGTGTGCGTGCGCGCGCGTGTGTTTCTCGTCTTTAAAATCACTCTTACAAGCCGGAAAAGGACGTTCACCAACGATGCAAACAAACAACAAAGTTCTGCTTAACTGATGTCTGTTGCGCTGTCAGCTGGTGCATCAAGTTTTGCTAGTCACCATAGCCGCAGCATACTCACTCAGTACTGATAAGACCAAGTCAGTACCTGCTTAATGAACGATGCTTTAAACAATGCCTTTAGTTACATATTTACCGGCACTGACTGTAAAATAAACATTAAATCATCTAGATTCTTTGCTCTCTGTGCCCCCCCAAAATGACATAGGATCTTCCAAAATTGGCTACGGCAGATTTGTGGCCGTATGGCAAGTCTCTTTGCAAGCTTGATGTCAGATACAATTTCGCGGCTGTAGAAGATAATACAGATAGACGCTAATTTCACTATCAGCCCCTCCCCTCCCATGCTCGTTCCGTAAAGCGATGCAGACGTGCAGTTACACCTGGTTTGTGTCCTTAAAATAACAGCAGCTACATGTGTGAAGTGTGCTAGCATGAGAACATGACAGCTATCTGTGTGCCTGAAGTGGCTTCATTAACGCAGATCCTGACGGACAGCCACAGAGATGGGGATGGGCTCGTTCAAAGAGTGTGTGGAACAGCGGTAACCTGGGGTATTGAATAAGGGGAGCCACAGTAATGTCGGTATTGATCACACGAGAACAAGCCACAACATTCAAGACAAAGAAGCAGGGCCCGTATGTAATAGTCGAGGTTAGGGCTTTTAGCCCCAGGATAGAGTCTAACCTCGAACTAAACTAGCTCTAGGGTAAAATTTTCTGCTGTTTTTTGTTTTAAATCAAGAAGAGGGCCCATTCCAGCAAGGTGCCTAAGCCGTTATAGAAGGATTTTTTTTCTACCTTTCTTCGCTCCCCGGCTTTCTTTTTTAATTTTGCTTTTGGGTTTCTTTTGTCCTAGTCTGGGTTAGGCCCGTAGCCGTGGGTTAAATTAACCTCGACTTTTACATACGGGCCCAGGCCTCGCTGTCATGCCCTGTATGCACCTCCACCCCATCCCTTGTCTAGTCCTGTTCTTATCGAAGCGAGCGGAAGGCGGAGGAGGGGGACGGTGAGGGAAGACGTCAAGTTTTAGAGCGGAAGGCGGAGGAGGGGGACGGTGAGGGAAGACGTCAAGTTTTAGAGCGGAAGGCGGAGGAGGGGGACGGTGAGGGAAGACGTCAAGTTTTAGAGCGGAAGGCGGAGGAGGGGGACGGTGAGGGAAGACGTCAAGTTTTAGAGCGGAAGGCGGAGGAGGGGGACGGTGAGGGAAGACGTCAAGTTTTAGAGCGGAAGGCGGAGGAGGGGGACGGTGAGGGAAGACGGTGAGGGAAGACGGTGAGGGAAGACGTCAAGTTTTACGGCCGCTATAACTACAAGTTAAAATCTCGACAATCTTTACACACACACACACACACACACACACAGAGAGAGAGAGAGAGAGAGAGAGAGAGAGAGAGAGAGAGAGAGAGAGAGAGCTTTTTTTTAACAAGACGGAAAAAAAAAATCAGAAAAACTAGCACCCGACACTGACATGGCCGGGACGCGGCCATTCGATCATGGCTCCTGTCAGTCTCAGTTTGAAAACTAGACGTATCAAGAGTCAAGTTGGCGTGGAAAGCGAAGAAAAGAAAATAACCCCCCCCCCCCCCCCCAAAAAAAAAAAAAAAAAAAACTGCAGATTTACCTTCCATGCTGATCATTGTGGTATCAGAAACAAACATTTTTCTTGTATACTTTAATTTTTTTTCTTTTGTCTTACCAGTGGCTTCGTTGAAATAGACGCTGATTCTGTCGAGCTGTACACTATTGTCTCCATGATATGTACCGGTCGGGTCGATGCCGTGTTCCTCGCTGATCACCTCCCAAAACTGAAACACACACACACAAGACCAAGAACGTGCTATCATCAACGAGTTCGATCTGTGCTGTAGCAACATGCGTGTCAGTTTACCTGGTCCAGAAGTCAGTCCGGCAATCACTCAGTCAATCAATCAATCAATCACTGGCATTGTCAATCAATCAGCCTGAGTCAGCAAGACAATCAGTCAGTCACTGAAATGAAAGGAAATCTTTACAAGTTGTTCTTGAAATCTTTACAAGTTTTTCCTAAGTATCTTTTTAGTTTTTAAGCTAGGTCATGTCAGCCAGCAACTAGTATGCACACAAAAATAAATGTTAATAGCACGTTACAGGTTTTTATCACATTTGAGCCTAGTCAGATGAGTGCATAAATTGTTCCAAACAGTTTTCATCCTAGAAAATGGGTCGTAATACCAAACCCTATATCATTTGTTGTTGTTGGCGGTTTTAGAGTGATACTGACAGAATCCTAACCTCCTCCTCAACACCCCATCCCCTCTCCCCCACCGTCCACACACATCTAAACTTTGATCCACCCCACTCCCATACACACAGAGTCACTGAGTTGATCCCAAGTTGTACTCTTCCCATAATGATCATTGCCTGCGGAGCTTGAACCACACACACACACACACACACACACACACACACACACACACACATTTAGAGGAGAAAGACGTGGGTGGGTGGGAGGTTTAACGTCCTTTTCCGCCACCACGTATGGGTGATACTGATAAAAGACGAGGTAACGAGAAAAAGGCCAGAACAAATATTTGGCGGCCCCAGCCGGGATTCGAGAGAGAGAGAGAGAGAGAGAGAGAGAGAGAGAGAGAGAGAGAGAGCACGCGTGGTGTACAAGGTCTAGAATTAAAGTTCAAGTGTCAGGTCAATGGCAGAGGAACAGGTCTAACATCTGTGTGTGGGGGATGGCAGAAAGGGGCAGATTACTCTGTCTGGAATACAGCAGATCCAGTAATTGCGCACAACTTGAACGGGGCGATAACTAACGCTCGCAGAACTGACGCTTGCAGACTTTCCCGATAGCATCTTTCAACTGTAAGTGGTCTTAATTCGACAACAGATGTGGTTTCGTGCGAATAGTGCACGGCACGTGGCGTGTCACTCACTCCCGAGATTAAAAGCTCGCCAGAAATCAACCCTGAAAGGTCATTACGTTTACATGAGCTCACTGTGGCGACACCCGGGCTTTTTGGGAGACGTAAGAAGACGCAGAAGATGAAGAAGAAGACGAGAGAGAGAGAGAGAGGGGGGGGGGGGTCTGCTCAGTCAACAAACGGCACTTGTTTGTTTGTTGTTGGGTTTTTTTCCCCAAGAAGTCAGTTTTTCATTGGTTTTTTTCTTTCTTCTTTCTTTTTATTGTCCGGCCTTACGGGAAATTCGGGCGGTTTCCCCCGGGGGAAAAGCGTTGCCGCGGTGCAGCGCCACCTAACTTACCTATCCTATTCAGCTTTCAATTTTGATCAGTCAACAAGCGGCACTTGTTTGTTTGCTGTTGGGTTTTTTCCCCAAGAAGTCAGTTTTTCATTGGTTTACTAAGTAAACCTCCGCCGTTTATCACTGAGTCACTTAGCATACACGCCACTAAGTTGGCTCGGCCTTGACTAAACATTTCCACCATTACCTGCACTCTGGCCGGGTTTGCTTCTACACTCATCGTAAAACCCGGAAGACAAAAGAGGACCACCGGATGCTGGTATGCGAGATGAAGATTAGAAAACGGGTTCTCACAATTCTTTCCTAATGCTTCCCCCTTGTTGGTTTTACTGCTCCCGCTGCTTCGGCTCGCTACCTGGCAATGAGAGACACGTGTCGAAAACGACTGTGGGCGTCTTTTGCGCCGAGGTTTTGTTAACTCTTTTAAGAGCAGCGGCCCCCGTAGTGTAGTGGTTAGCACTTCGGACCGTGGACCGGGAGACCCGGGTTCGAGTCCCAGCCGAGGCAAGCGGGATTTTTCCTACCTAGGTCGGCTCCTACCCAGAGCGGGTGTGCTATGGACCCGATGGGGAGGCTGTTGCCACACAGCCGAGTTTCACCCACTTCACGGGTGCTACTTTGGGGGTGCTTCCCTTGGTATGACACGTCTTAGGATGTGGATGATTACACGGCCGGCACCGCAGGTGCCGTAGTTCCCGGGCCTGGTTAATGCCGGGATATTTATGACAGGAAGCGTGGAATGCGGCCCTGTCCCGCAGTCCCAAACCACACGGACCTCCATAGCATCATCTTACCATCATCCTCATCTCCACCATCATGCATAATAAAATGCCCCAGCTTCCGAGCCCTCCGTGGATTCCACCCATTACCAGGGAGGAACACCACTGGAACTGGCAAAAGAGTTGGGACAGCAACCAAAAAAAATAAAGAAAAAAATAAAAAAATAAATGAAAAATAAAAAAGACTTGTTGGAAAGAACAAGCCGCTGGGCACCAATAGGAGCCACTTCAAGCCACTATTACGCAAGGCGTGGGCCTTCTCGCTGGGCGCCAGCCGGACCCGGCTGCCGATTGCGTAAGAGTGGCTTCATGTGGCTTCTGGTGATCTGAAGATTTCTAGTAAAAATGCGATTTTTTGAATGGGTCCCTAAGAGTTAAAGGGGCCTACGCGACTTCAGGATGCGGAGCAAGTGCCATCGTGTCAACAAGAGTTTAGCACAGACGCTGCCAATACTGGGTCAGTAGACATGCAAAAGTCCAGTTTCGAGCTCTGTAAACTTGTAACGTTGCCACTGCAGTCAAGCGTTGATCGCAGAGAATCACACGCTGGTTGGTGTACACCACAAGTTAGGGACAGAGCACGGGCTGTTACACAGTCAGTTCTGGGGTGTGAAACGCGCGAATATCGTCAGTAGTAGAGCTGATTGGTTTGCCCGAAAATTTGAGTTCACCGCGGACTGAGTTCACCGCGGACTGAGTTCACCGCGGACTGCGAACCGCTTTCGCGCGAGCTGAGCTCGATCCCCGCCCCACGTATATATATGTCTATAGGGGAAGTAAGTAAAGCTGAGAGCGCTGCCTAGATCTAGGAGATGTGTGCTTTGTATGCCCGGCATTGGACAAGTCTGCCTTGCCCAACATTAGCTATGTACAAGCCACAGTGGAGGGGTGGGGAGGGGGGTATCTACAATCCTACCGCTGAAACACCTAACAGATCTAAGGGTATCTCACCATTCATAGGTGCCCCCTATTCCCCTCCCACCGGTATGGGAGTGGTGTTTTTTTTTGTTGTTGTTGTTTGTTTTGTTGTTTGTTTTTTGTTTGTTTGGTTGGTTTTTTGTTTTGTTTTGGTTTTTTTTTTTTGGGGGGGGGGGGCAAATTTGAAGCTGTTTATGCTCCATTTGGGCATTGTGACCGTGCCTTCACCTCCTTACAAGATAGAAAGGGAGGTTGCACCCACAGCCGCCCAACCAACCGACTAATGTTCTATACTATAAAGGCAATAAAACTGTTAAACTTCCAGTTTGAAATTTCCGGCAAAACCCCGCCCTTTTGACGCAGACCCATTAATCCAAAGAGCAAACATTTCCTTGTCAGAATTTTATGAAATTGGGAAGCTGCGTATCTGTCATTTTAGTTATATTTTTAAGGTGTTTGGGAAAAAATGTTTTCCTTTCTCTCTCGGGTTTATATAAAAAGAAACACAACACTGAAGAACTGGAAATATTTTCTAAAATATGCTTGACTGACTGCACCACGACATACCTAAAAATAAAAACAAACAAACAACAAACAAAACCTGGATACTTTCGCAAACTTAAAAAAAAAAATCAAGGTGATTTTGAAAACTTGGGTTGTTCTTTGGTGGGTAAAACCAGCACAAAATACAATTTAACATTTCTGGCCAGGTTTATTCTGAAGATTGCGATATAAATGCATCACAGGCATGATCGCACGTGCAAAAGAAAAATGAGATGGGGGCGTTGTGGATGGGGAAGGGCTGCCCTTGAAAGCTGACACACGCGAAACAGTGAAAAGAGTACGAAGACCATATCCGTCATATGCGAGACTTTGCCGTTATCAGATGGTGGTCAGTGGTGGTTTTTACCCAAACTGACTTACTGTGTGTACATGGAGGTGAAACAAAACAGACGGGCCTTTTCCCGGTGTTACTAATACCGCTCCAAATCATTGCACCGTCAAATGATCAGCGGGGTCCCACGCCATAGCACCGCGTCAGTTATTCCAAACTCAACTGACACGCCATAGCGCCGCGTTATTCCAAACTCAACCGGGTGACACGCCATAGCACCGCGTTATTCCAAACTCAACTGACACGCCATAGCACAGCGTTATTCCAAACTCAACACGCCTTTTCACCGCGTTATTCCAAACTCAACACGCCATAGCACCGCGTTATTCCAAACTCAACACACCATAGCACCGCGCTATTCCAAACTCAACACGCCATACCACCGCGCTATTCCAAACTCAACTGACACGCCATAGCACCGCGTTATTCCAAACTCAACACGCCATAGCAACGCGTTATTCCAAACTCAACACGGCATAGCACCACGTTATTCCAAACTCAACACGCCATAGCAACGCGTTATTCCAAACTCAACACGCCATAGCACCGCGTTATTCCAAACTCAACACGCCATAGCCCCGCGTCAGTTATTCCAAACTCAACACGCCATAGCAACGCGTTATTGCAAACTCAGCACGCCATAGCACCGCGTCAGTTATTCCAAACTCAACACACCATAGCACCGCGCTATTCCAAACTCAACACGCCATAGCACCGCGTTATTCCAAACTCAACACGCCATAGCAACGCGTTAGTCCAAACTCAACACGCCATGGCACCGGGAAAACAAAAAAACAAAAAAAACAAAACGCTTTGGATTTTCAGTTGTCGGCTACTGAGAACGATTCAAAGGCCGGACTCAGTGAACCAGAAACCGACTTGTACTAATATATTACTACTGACAATCTGAAGACGTGCATATCATGCTCATATTTTGAAATAACGGCTTTCAATGACAGCAATGGTCGTCGAAACTTTTAAACCGGCAACGGGAAGAGGTCGTCCATTTTGATTACCCCCCCCCCCCCCCCGACTCCCTCCGCTCCGGCTCCCCCCCCCCCCCGCCCCCTCCGTGAAGTATGTTTTTTGCTTTGGTCGTGAAATCTCTGAAATGCGAAATGGGAACCCAACCAAAGCATTTTCGAACCAGAAGCAAACAGCTTTGGGCTCTCAGAGTCGACCGCTAGTCAGTACAGTCTTCAGCCCTGTACAGCCTTCTTGCTGAGCCCAGCTAGTTTACCCACAGGCTCAGACAATAGGAAAACACAGACAGGAGGGCAAACAAGCATCGAAGTGGTCTCTGCATTTGCTTCCTTTTCCTCACAACTGAGTAGGTCTAGGCCCGTGCACCAAGCAAGGTGTGGAGGCGAAATCCACTGACTACCCCTGTGTACACCAATGCACGTGGCACACGGAATGTATATTTATAAGGGCTGCTCAGTATAGGAGCTTATGAGGCGTGTCCGGTACGATACTGCACGTGCCGCACATGTTTTGCAAACATACGCGCCGCGCATGAAATGGTTTGCTTCTCTCTCTCTCTCTCTCTCTCTTAGTGTTGACTGAGAGCGTGATGATGAGGTAGAGGTGGTTTGTTAGCTATCCATTCTCACTCCGACCACTCCCCCCCCCCCCGCCCCCCCCCCCAGCATCCCCCCACCCCGCCGCCCCCAACACCCCCCCCCCCCCCTGCTCTAACCCCGCTCTAACCCCAGTCACGTGGCTAAGAGGTCGAGGTCGTACCTTTAGCCAAGCCAAGAACTATCATTGACTTGGTTCCCGAGTTACCTCCCCCCCCCCCCCAAAAAAAAAAAAACAACAAAAAACGAGCAAAAGGCCAGCACATTGTATTGACCACAGCCGGGATTTGAACTCACGGCCCGAGCACTGAAAAGTCCCACTCTCTACCATTCGGCTATCCCGGCTCCCCGAGGGAGGGAATATCTTGGGCGAGGAGTAGCGTTTCTCAAAGATCGAAAGCAACATGCTTTCTCTTTGCGTAGTTCTTGTACATGGAACTGAGATTGAAACAACAAAGCCAGTCTAACCCCCTTTTCCCCGTTCTTTAGCCTTCTTTCATTACTTAACTGTAGTTCTTTCCGTCCATGTCTCCCTTGCAAGGTTTCTTTTTCCCTGCAAGCATCTGTTCTCGGAGTGTTACTGTGTGTACCTTCGTACATCTGTCACGGATGAAGTCGGAATATCTACCCCAACCCTGAGGTAGCCTGAGGCTGTTCCTAACCAGTGATGTGGACCAGAGAGCACGGGAGTTTTCGGTTTCGTCCCGCTACTGCTGGTGTTGAGATTGTGCCATAGATTGGAGCAATCTGTCTTTGGCGTGATGTAGTGTGAACGAGCCGCGAAATGTGATGCCACCCACTTCGAGCGCGTGTCTGCTAACTAGGATGAATAATTTTCTGGCAATAATCCGTTCGCGAGATCTGGAAGGTGATAACAAGCTCTCTCTCTCTCTCTCTCAAAATGGCGGCCCGCTTCACAAGATGTTTGGATCGGGTCGTGAATGCAGCTGCCGGTTCCCTTGATTTGAGAGTGCAACATCTACGTTGAGTTGTTCACCCCAATTTTGAATGAAATATACTGTGAGGTATTTGAATTTTATCATTGACAATAACCTCAATACCATATAACCTGTGTTCTGTTCGCCACCTTCAGTAACCGCTCTTTCTCGGCGACCGGTTCCGCTTGATACCATGCAGTGATTCAAGCTAGGTCTAGTGCCAGCGTACTCCAAAGTATACCTGCCGAGTCTGTGTACTTACGAAGACACTAACAGTATTAACAGTGAACTGATCATAGCGATCAGACTATGTGAAGCATATGACTGTATCCATGTCTGTACTTGACCAAGATGCCATATAATTATTCGGTAACCGATCTGTCCTGGCGACCGGTTTCACAGTGATTCAAGCTGGTGCCAGTGTTCTCCTGTGTATGACTGTTGATTCTTTGTACCGATGCAGACGGTATTGATAGTGGACTGATCATTGACATCAGACTTTGTGAATTGTCTGCTTATATCTGTGACTGTATCTAAGATGCCGCATAGTCAACAAGTGGTCTTTCTCACTGATCTCAGTGATTTCATTTGACATGCTACCCAAATCTAAAGGTAGCACCAGTAGTAGATCCATCCACTCCGCAGACAGACAGATTATCTCCCTTTGCTGGAGTGACCTCCCAAGTGATGGCGTCACCAAACAATACTACGCAGCAGTCTACGCCCGACCTACTTGTCACGCCCACCATGCCTCAATTGAAAGAAACAGCTGATCGCATACAAACCCGTTTCCACGTTACTGGCCCAACTGCATTGTTTACCCTGAAACGTTGGCGTGCTGCCTTGCATGCACGCTACAGAAACTCTGAGACTCGTACAGTCATATGGAGAGACGTTGATCACTTTAATCAAGACATTGAGTGTAGTGACCGTTACCTGGATTGTTCTACCCCAGATGTTCCTACTGATCTGGGGCGCACTTTCGTCCAGGTATTTGGTGGGAAGACCAAGAAAATCACCATTACTGTGATCTTCCGTAAGAGGAGAATATCAGGCGGGACATGTCATATTCAGGGGCATGAGGTGGATCAATGGGTGCTTGATGAGTTTAGATCTCTCTGCGCCTACGTGCAACAACTCCAGGATAACTGTGCGGATCCAAACGACAATCACCCTGTTGACTTTTCCTCGCACCAGTATGACGAAAACCCAACCCTCACGGCATCCGCCTCACATACCTCTACTCTTCCAAGCGCAAATCCACCACAGAACATCCTGCTGTCACCTTCTATAGTGGACACCCCAGTCACACCCATTCACTTACTGGACAGTGACAGCGTCACCCCAACAGAACTCGTTAGTCCACTTGCCTCGGAACGTGACGACTTGGCAGCATCCGTCTGCCCATCATCCCCCTCTACAGGTCCTGTCACAGAGACTGCTAAGTGTGGGGACCAATACCCCAAGTTGATCCTACCATCCACCACTCCTTGTGTCTCTGCACAAAATGCTACACCGTCACCCATCGCTCCTGCACGGTCACCAGTTACCTGCACCGATACGGTCAACACCGACAGTGAACTTGTTATCTCTGGTGTGTGTGCAGCCAAGCCAACCCTCGTCATGCAACTTCAGTCGCAACTCGACACAACGCATGCTGTCATCAGGTCACTGCGGCTGGAAATGCATAAGCTACAGAATGATGTGACCAGCATCATTCATCGTGTTGACAACGTAGACAGTGATGTCAGAGACAATGCCGTGAAAACAGCCAACGGACTAAAACTCGCCCAGGCCTGTCTAAATGACCAGCTGGGTGACTTGGAGGAACAGTTGGTCAGTCTATCCGCTGCACACAAACAGTCTCAAGACAGTGTGATCCGATTGTCTTCTGCCAAAGACAGTCATGGTAGCCTTCTGCGTGACGTCATCAAAAGAGTAGACAAAATTGAGAAAACCCTTCACCCAGCCTCACACCTGCCCACAGCATCCACCCCTCCAAGCCCAGCTGTGCAGCACGACCACGACTTTGGGGAAACTAGCCCGTCCCTCTCAGTAGGACAGGGCACTGCCTGTGGTGAGATGATCCAGGTGAGGATTACTGCCCCTGACGACACCAGCCTACATGAAGTAGCACAGTCTGATCGGCGCTACACCCAGAACAATAATAAGCCAGTCAAACAGAGTCATAACAAAACCCCTTGTCCCGAGGAACGAGTGCTAGAGTGCAGTGTCCACAGCAACACCACCACTCTTGTGATTGGTGACTCTGTCCTTCAGAACATGCGTGGTGACAGAATGACTATGTATGATGGCGAGAGTGTTCAGGTCATTTCCGTCTCAGGCCTGAGATGTTCTGACCTGGTCAGCTGGCTGCAGCAGCAGTCCCCTTCACCCAATGTGAGACTCGTAACCTTTCATGTGGGGGTGAATGACTGTAAGGAGAAGGTTGTGTCCAGTCCAGCCTGGCAACACCTGATTCATTGTTGTCGGGAGACCTTTCCTAATGCACGCCTTCAGGCATCTTCCATCATACCAGCCATGGGGAAACATCCTCTGAATCAGAACATTTCCCCTTCCAACACCAACTTGCGCCGTGTGGCGAGCAAGCGTGGAGTCACGTTTGTTGACAATTCCTTGGTCTTCATAGCTAAGAGTGGGGCGCCCCGGAAAGCTCTATACAGGGACAAAACAGACCCAATTCATCCATCCAACGAGGGGACCCGCAGACTGGCGTGCCACATTAAACATGGGGGTGAGCTTAACCTCCAGTCACCTGTGACCAGTGATCGCTCCAGTGATGAAACGACTCTGAAATCAACATACTCGGATGTTGTAACTGCAACACCTGTTGGCCCCCCACAGCCCAGCAGGCTCAACCCTGTTGTAACGGGATCAACTGCATCATCTTCTGGTCCCCCACAGCCCAGCATGCTCAACCCTGTCTTGTCACTGGCAGAGCAGCAACACGTTGACTACAGACAACAGCCACCACTTCAAGGTCATCAGCAACATCCCCAACCAGGACCAGTTCCTACCTTTGCGCCTGAGTGGCAGCCGTATCACCAGCAACTACATCATCATCAACACCACCAGCAGTTTCTTGCTTCAGCGTCTCCATCACCATGGCAACAGCTCCCTCCTGAAAACTTCAGGTGCCTGGACTACCGGCCCCTGTTGCATCCATACTTCAATTCCAGTGTGGCTCCACCGCCCTACCAAGCGTATCCAGTTAGCATTATGAGCTAGCATGTGTCTACCCTCTCGGCTTGCAAAGTTGACTGCTGTGTTGAGTGTACTGCTTTTGAAACTTGAACTATTTCTGTTCCTGAAGTAGTGAAATACTTTTGTCTCAATTACAAGTGAACTTAATTGTGTATGATTCTACATGTACACTCTGCTCTGATGACAGTGATCTGCTCTTGATAATTGAACTACTTTGTACCTGAGGAAGAGGAATTCTTCTGTCTCGATAACAAGTGTGCTTACAAGTGCATGATTATAAACGTATATCACAATATACGCCGATACCTGTGGTGCATTCATCGTCACTTGATCTTCTTGACATTCAGTTTTACTTCTACTTGTTCGTTCAACAGTTTCATTGATTTGTTATTTCAAAGTTTAAAGTCTTGAATTGAAGCTGAGTAGTGTCTTTAGAACTACATCGGTGACTTTTGATCGTTAACGTTATCTTTAGACAACTAAGTTTGGTGTGTACACTCACTGTGTTACTGGCCTTCACACAGCAGCCTAACAAGGCTTACTGTGGATTAGTAGTTTTTCCTCCAGTCTAACATTTTCTTCAACTCGTTTTCCACTTACATGACCTCTGTTCCTAAGGTCTTGCTAGTATTGTCTGAAAATGACTCACTCTGTAGATAAACGCCAAAAGTTACATTTTGGTCATCTCAATGTATATCATCTCTTCAATAAGGTTTCTGATCTTTGTGTATTCTTGAACAAACCAGAACCATTCCACCTGTTTGGCATCACCGAAACCCGGTTAAATTCATGCATCAGTGATGACGCAATAGCAATACCAAACTTCTCTATCTTCCGACGAGACCCATGTCTGCCTGGTCAGACGGGCATTGCTGTCTACATACATAACACAATCCAGCATCTGGCTACTAGACGTACAGACTTAGAACATCCAAATGTTGAATGTCTCTGGGTTGAAATAAGAAACCCCAAGGTTAAACCTTTGTTTGTGGGCATTTTTTACCGCAATCCATCTGCCCCGTTTGAATGGTACGATGATTTTTTGCAGACAATGGAAAACATGAAATTACATTGTAATGATATATTATTGCTAGGAGATTTCAACATTGACATGTTAAAGCAACACTCAGCCTGGGACTGTACAACTTCCCAAGTAGGTCTGACACAACTGATCTCATCCCCTACCAGAATTACCCACTCAACAGCCACGCTCATAGACCATATATACACCAACCGTCCGAAAGTCGTATCTAATGCATGTGTTGCTGATCTTAGCATAAGTGATCACTATCCTGTTATCTGTATATGGACATCAATAAGTCCTGTCAAAACTAAACATGGGCATACAACAATCATATACAGATCATTCAAACATTTTAATAAAACCGCTTTTCTCGCAGACCTCCATCAAACGCCTTTCCACTTAGTCTTCAACGAATCTAGTCCCGATGATGCGTTAGAACTTTGGTATACACTCTTTGTCGGTGTCCTGAACCAACATGCCCCACTTAGGAAGAAACGAGTGAAAAACAATACAATACCCCCATGGTTGACCCGAGATATTACTCAGGCAATGTCATTACGCGATGAGCTAAGGGCACAAAAACGTTTTACAGAATATAAGAAACAGCGAAATCGGGTCAAGTCACTAGTGTTGAAAGCTAAGAAATCTCTTTGTGATCAATTGATAAAAGACAAAAAAGACACGTCATTACTTTGGCGTGCTGTTAACCTTGTGACCAGGGGACATAGTAACCAGTCTTCTGCTGTCCCATCTACACTCACTGCTGATACCTTTAACAAACACTTCTTGTCAGTCGCTGAGTCCTTAGCACCCTCAAGTGATAGTCCCAACTCCTACACCTGCCCCGATGCCCTACTAAGCTTCTGCAAACGGAGGACAGCTGGTACGGCACCTTTTGTGATTCCCCCAGTTGCAATCCATGAGGTAGGCAAACTCATCAGTACATTGGAAAACAAAAAGTCATCTGGTCCGGATGAAATAAGTCCAAAAATACTAAAGTTGTCCCTCCCCTATATAGTGGACTCCCTTACATACATTTTCAATCTGTGTATCCGAACTAATACTTTTCCTACTGAGTTTAAAAAAGCCAAGGTTATTCCACTGCCGAAATCAAAAGATCTCACAGACGTAAATAATTATCGACCAATTTCTCTCTTGTCTACTTTGTCAAAGCTGCTCGAGAGACATGTCCATAAACACCTCCTCCATTACCTGGAAGACAGAAAGCTTTTGTATTCTTTTCAGTCAGGATTTCGCCCCAAGCACTCTTGCCACACAGCGCTGACCAGACTGGTCGACACATGGCTCACTTCGATGGATCATTCACAACAAACCGGCACTGTTTTTCTCGATTTTAAAAAAGCATTCGACTTAGTGAATCACACCATCCTTTTACAAAAACTCCAACCGTATCTGTGTAATTCCGATGCTGTTACGTTTTTCGAATCGTACCTATGTGATAGAAGACAAAAAGTGCTTCTTAATGGATCATATTCCTTTCAAGGTCTAGTAAAACATGGTGTGCCTCAGGGCTCTGTCCTTGGGCCACTACTGTTCTGTATATTTATTAATGATTTACATCTCCACTTGAGCGAAGATGTCATATGCGATATGTTTGCTGATGACACAACACTCCACACACCAGACAAAAGTATCACAGTCATTAGCAAGCGTCTCCAGAAGGGACTGCAAGATGTCTCTGACTGGTGCGACTTAAACGCTATGGTGCTTAACCCAACCAAAACTGAATGTATGGTGATAGCTACACGCCAAAAGCATCAACTTGCACCTTTGACTCTCCATTTGTCCCTCAATGACAGCACTATAAAACAGGTCACACAGCACCGACTGCTTGGTCTTACTATTGACCGCCACCTTCAGTGGGAACCCCACATCAATAATGTTTGTAAAAGTGTCTCTCGAAATTTGTACATGCTGTCAAAGTTGCGATTCATAACAGATGCTGACACGCGTAAGTTATTCTACAATGCCCATATCAAGTCCCACATAGACTATGTGTCAACGGTGTGGGATGGTTCTAGTGAAGTTCATTTGAAGAGGCTGAATTCTTTACACAGGAGAGCTGCAAAATTAATATTACCACTACCAACCTTCTCAACAGATCAAAAACTTAAAGTGTTAGAAATTCTTCCCCTACAGTGCCACTTTCAGTTTAACAAAGGAATGTTTATGTACAAACTCCGCAAAAAGTTAGTTCCGGAATATCTTGCATGTACTCTCTCAGAATCCACATCCATAGACTCTAGGTTAGGACTAACTTTTAAAATCCCCCGTCCCCGCATTGACATGTATAAAAGTAGTTTCGCATTTTCCGGAACTTCATTGTGGAATTCTCTTCCTGTCCATGTTAGGCACAGTCGGTCAGCCTCATCATTTAAAAGCAGCCTCTTCAAATATCTATTAGCCAACAAATAACAAACAATCATAAAAATAGGTGCCACACGTTCACATAAATATGGACATACTAGTTCATACATGCGATAATAGTGTGTGTGTGTGTGTGTGTGTGTTTGAAGTTTCTTGTTCCAGGTTTACGTATGTTCGATCATTTGGCTTTTTTTTGTTTTTGTTTAGTTGTTTGTTCTTAAAAACGGCAAGTTTGAAAATTGGTTGCAAGACCAAAACTTCCACCGTTTTCAAATAAAGTTATTTCAATTTCTCTCTCTCTCTCTCTGAGCCGGGATAGCCGAATGGTATGAGCGCTGGACCTCCCGTTGAATGCTCGGGTCGTGAATTCGAATCCCAACTGACTGGGGCCAAATATTTGTGCTGGCCTTTTTCTCTTTGCCTCGTCTTTGATATCACCCATATATGATGAGAAAGGACGTTGAACTCCCAAACACCCACCCCCCCCTCTCTCCCCCCCCCCCTCTCTCTCTCTCTCTGATGGTGGTGGTGGTGTTTGTGGTGTTTTCTTTCTTTGGGTTTCTGTTGTCATTGCGATCAACTGTGCCACCCCGGCGCCCACTCTCTACCTTTTTGTGTGAGATACGAAATGGCCTGGTTCTGTTTATCAGTTGTTGTTGTTGTTGTTGTTTCAGTTGCCATAAAAGATTAGTTATCAATATCAAAACATCCTCTAGCCATGCCCACGCCCAATTATCATGTGTTCATACCGCAGGTGTATTCCTGACTTCAGTCCTGGTGATCCATCGCGGATCCAAAGAGTTCCGAGGAACTAATTTGCCCTAGCTACGGTAATAGCTCACTGGTTTTACGGGTATGGGTGGGTGGGAGATTGGGTGTTTAACGTCCTTTTCCACTATGAAAAGGGTGATATCAAAGACGGGGCAACGAGAAAAAGGCCAGCACAAATGTTTGGCCCCAGCCGGGACTGATTCGAACTCACGACCCGAGCATTGAAAGTCCAACGCTCTACCATTCGGCCAACCCGGCTCCCTGGTTTTACTGCTGTAGGACCCAGCATAAGAAATGCCACATTACTTCGCGGTATTCTTCAGCGAGAGAGATAAGCAGTTTTCGAAAGCATGTATTCAGATTCGTCGGGCATGAATGGGTTAGTTAGTTAGTTATTTAATTATTTAGGGCTTAACGCCGCGCAAAGAACGAAGACCATTTCGCGGCTAATCGAGGTCCTTCTCTCCCAGGTCAGTAATATTAAGAGGTATTCAATAAAACAAGATGTAAATACATTTTTAAAATGAGAAACAAGTTTCCAAACTTTGTAAAAGTTAAACATATAAAAGTTAAAGCAAATCCATATTATTTGGTGTGTCTATATTTAATAAAATAGATTGGTCTTCTTCAAAACTGAAGATGCTGTCAGGGGTGAACATCCCTGAACAAGCATGAATGGGTACACTGCGTTTTGAATGCACAGTATGCACAAGATTTTCGCAGCCTGTTCTCAGAACAGGCGATTTGCTGTCGTGCTACATAATAGTGCCAGGCCCTTATGCATATTCCGGCAACACCATGACACAAAAGGCAGAAAGCATCCAGAGTGAAAGAGGCGCACGTCCCTTTGAAACCATCCTGCACTCGATGGCGCGGGATTCTACATACAACTTGTGACAACTTGCATCTTGCTGCACTTGCCGCATCAGAAAATGCATCCACGCGTTCAAAGCGCGCCGCTTCTGTTTGCGGGGCCACCAGGAATAGATATGCGTATAATGCAGTCGCTGGTGCATAGTTGCGCAGGACAATAGCGGCATTACATCAGATGCTTTGTCGCCTCTCATAACGCATGCTGTTCTCAGACAAAGAGTGAGGTTTGCGGGGCAGTGGGGTGGTGGTGGAGTGGGGAGGGGATGGAGTGGCTGGGGGGATCTCTCTCTCTCTCTCTCTCTCTGATGGCGGTGATGGTGTTTTGTGGTGTTTTCTTTCTTTGGGTTTCTGTTGTCATTGCGATCAGCTGCGTGCGTCTGTGTTTCTGTATTTCTGCAAAATATCTCAAGAAAGGGTGAATCTGTCAACACCGTTTTTGGTCAGTGTATGTGTGTGTGTGTTCATTATCGGACTCTAAAGAAGCCTATTTGTTTGGGTTAACCTTGAACAGGGGGCCAGGGTCACATGGATTTGTTGAAATGCTACGTAAAGCCAGCCTATCCCTGCCGTAGCTAAGACTATGAGCTCAAGGGAGGCAACTAAGCTCAGCTTAAGGCATGCGGAATTGCTTTCCTTCTCCCATGTAGAACCGAAGAGGGGATGGGAGAACTGCTACAAATGGAAAATGTCTGAGCAGGGGCTTTTATCACCGCCTCGGCATGGCATTTTAATACTTGTTTGTAGTTCTTATTACACCCGGGGGGGGGGGGGGGGACCTGACGTAATTTTACCTGTTGCCATTACGCAAAAGTAACATCAGTCACAACGATGATGAGAAAACTCCCGTTATTCCTGCCAGCCTATTACCTACGTAATTTTCTCGTCGTTCCTCAACTTCCGCCCCTGTGCTGACGTTAATGCTGTTTTCAAAGCTTCATGGGCTTACCCCTCCTCCTCCTCCACCCATCAGCCGCGAATTAGTCTTTGTGGCTTGCGCGGCTTTAAGCCCTAAAAACTCACTCACTCACTCCTCCTCCACCCACCGTAAAATGTTTCCCGGGTGTAATAACGTTGTCCTCGGATAATTCCCCGCATTAACCGTCCTCAGGCGGCTTTCGCTCATCTTATGACGATGGCAAGCCGGCCTAGCCGTAAATGTTCATTCCGTTAATGGCACACACACACACATGTTCACAGATTGCTGGTGCAAACTTAATGCCGTTTACCGAAACTGTGACCGGAGCATATTTAGGACGAAGAAATAAACGTCTGAGTGATAAATCTTCGAGAAGCCAAAGTACCAGCAAGAACACAGAATTTCAGACGCGGCGACTTTGCATACGCATTATGAGTATGAAGTCATCTTTAGTTGGATCTGCTTAATAGCCTTTTTCAGGGTGGTCATTTTTAGCTGGTCAGAAAATACGGCAAACATGATTCGCTGCGGTTCAAAGACCTCAGAAATCTTAACATAGCAATAGACGACTACATTCATCAATAAGTGCCTCCGACGGATCCTCCGCCTCCGGTGCCAAACCCACACCTGTGGACGAGGACGAATCAGGAGTGTATCACAGCTCAGATCAGGGGAACGAAGTGACGATGGGTTGGACACACCTTGCGGAAGAGCCAGACTAACGTCACCCGACAAGCACTTGACTGGAATCCACAAGGAAAACGAAAAAGGGGGCGCTCAAAGCAGACATGGAGGCGTAGCCTGCAGGTTGAGCTGAAAGCCGCCGGCCAAACCTGGGACTGAGGATGCAAAAACAGCAACAAGAGATCGCAGAAAGTGGAGAAGAACTGTCGAGGCCCTATGCTCCACAAGGAGTAAAGAGGAATGATGATGATGATGAGACGACTACATTCCTATCAATGAAAAGGGGCAAGCCCCCAGAATTCAGTCCATAAGGTGCCGCGGCATAATGAGCACAACATAATTATGGCAAGATCTGGCAAACTTTCTTGCCAGACACGACAAAAAGGGAAACACGTGTATTTCAATATCACTGAAACGTGAAAAGAAAGCAGTCTACTGACGTCATCTGAGGAAAAAAGGCCTGTCCGTCAGTCTCTTTCATCTTGAAATCAGTCACCCCTTTGTCCATAAAATGACTATAGATGAACTGGTTTCTCGTGTCGCTCATACAGGTCATCACAAGTGTTGCCAACACTTTAGTTTTATCCAGTTGGCGTGCAGAAGCGGTGGCTGAGCGAGTCATCCAATGACCAGGA
The DNA here is from genome assembly GCA_018292915.2 of Batillaria attramentaria. Taxonomy (NCBI): domain Eukaryota; kingdom Metazoa; phylum Mollusca; class Gastropoda; family Batillariidae; genus Batillaria; species Batillaria attramentaria. The sequence continues at coordinate 2,829,115 of JACVVK020000017.1, read as the reverse complement.
CGCAACGACAAACAAAATACAATAAAACACTATACGAGAAATAAAGAACAAAAAAAAATAAATAAATAAATAAATAAAGAGCACACACACACACACACACACACACACACACACACACACACACACCACCACCACCACCACCACCACCACCACCAACAACAACAACAACAACAACAACGCACAATGACAATAACCTAACCTAACCCCTTAGCTAACAAAAATGGAAGAAGCCAAAAGAAACCAGGAAGACACAGAAGAATTAGCTAATTGAAAGACGTACTCAGGAAATCGCTGTTGACTAGCCACCGCCATGCAAGTTCCCACTCCCGCACTGAAGTAAACTGCTCCCAACCCAACTGCTACTTGTAGTTCGCCACGGACCGACATTTCACTGCATATATTCATACTTTGTATCGAGGGAATCCACAAAATTCAGTTCATAAATGGCAAAATGACTATGAGTTGATTTTCGTGGCCATTCTGGCAACATTCCCATACCATGCGCGCGCACATGGAGAGAGAGAGAGAGAGATCTCCTGTTATTCACGAATGGTACCCTGCTGTGACGTTAATTGCGCGCGATAACGTTTTAAATGGCTATGAACGTCCTCTGTCAAGTTTTGAGTCATTTCTCGCACCTCTGAGACAGGTTTGTTCTGAAATGACCCCCACATAGTTCAGAAAATGAGTTCCTGAAACAGTAAGTGGTTCTTACAGCACGTCAATATAACTGTTACAAGACCGTCCGTGCCAGCTGTGATGGACAGAAGTGCCGACAAACGACATGCACGGTTTCCTTGGCAGTGGTTGTTTGACGTCAGTTTGGTGCAACGCAAAGTGCAAACTTAAAGGTACAAGTTTATGAAGATAAACGTTCAGGAAAGGTAACGTTCGGGTCGTTGCAACCCCCACCAACCCCCCCCCCCCTCCCCACCTCTCCCATAGAAATGATGGGGCACACTGGCAGTTTGTGCAAAATTAGGTGTGCCTCAGAAGCACTTTAGGGAAAAAAAAAACAACAACAACCCCCCCCCCCCCCCCAAAAAAAAAAAAAATCCAAAAAAACAGACGACAGTTTTCGCTGTCAGAGACTTGACTGGTCCTGGTCTGAAGATTCACAGAACTCACAGACATAAATCCCCCCACCCCCCTTCCAACACCGCCCCCCCCCCCCCCCCCCTTTGTGGCCTGTCCTTGCATGCACGCCTGTTTTGCTGTGATCAGTCCATTTGAATGAGGAGTGAAAGAGCGACCGAGAAGGTGTGTGTGTGTGTGTGTGTGTGTGTGTGTGTGTGCAGAATTTTCATTGTTGAGCAGACATTTAATTTTCCCATGACGGATGAATAGCGATTCTTATCTTATCTTATGTTGTTCTTTTAATTTCACACTTTTAAACGTACCCACGAAAACAAAGAACTTTAAAATGGTGCTCCTCACCGGTCTTAAGTTTGGAGTTGCTTCCCTTCGCTCTTGTATTGTGAAAGTGAACAACAGTTCGCACAGTGGCTCCGTGCTCACGAACGATACCGACTTGGGAAGCGGTAGAAAAGAAGCGAAGTGCAGCTGAGCGAATCTGTTTTCCGCCCGTACTTGACATTCAAGATAACTGCACTAAAAGACAGACAGAGGAATTTCCCTGCCCGTCAAATAGGAGGTATCTGCTGCCACCCATTTCCTCTGGCGTGATTGTGTGTGAGGGTCACTCAGTGCTTTGTTTAACACGTTGGGAGGGTTGCCCGGAGCAAATCAATTAAGCATAATGAAGGGTTATAATTAGCAACTGATTTCATTGTGGCTTTTCTATTTTCTTTTGCCGTCAGCACGTGCCCTTGTCAGTCAAATTAAGGCGGGGGGAGAGAGAGAGTATGGCGATGGTGGGGAGGGGGGGGGAGGGGGGGTGTAAGAGGCGGTGACTATCTTAGTGGTACTGGATCTAACTCCACCGTGAGCAGCTGACTAGGGCCTGGATGAACAAGGTGGAAAACCGTCTGACAGACAATGCCGGCTCAGGTTCAATTCCACAAGCACACAAGAATTGCTATCCTTCTTTTCCTTGGCAAGCTCGCCTTTGACACCATCTGTACGCGGTGGAGGGAAAACTCAGGTGACATCACTATATCAGCAGATGTGCAAAAACCTCTCGTGACTCCATCCAGCTTTGAACAGCTCTCGGGACTGACTAACATCCCTCTCTGCCCCATCACCCCTCCCCTTCCCTCCTCGCCGGACGGTGTTCTCAAACTTCAACCTGGGGCTCCGGGAAAGTTCCCTACTTCATTAACGCTAATATATTGAGTTGTGTCAGCGAGACCCTCATTTATCTTTGGGGTACCCAGAGGATTGGGTACGTTTCGCGTTCATCGTGCTCTCACATGCACTGATTTATTTTCTTTTGTGGTTGCCGAGTACGTACAGGCATTTCATCTGTTCTGACGAAGGTTTAGCAAGGCCGAAAATTACAATGGGATGGGGGCGTTTGTCACGTGTTGTTTTTCCTTCTTGTCTCAAACGGCAATCCCCTTCCCTGAACTGGGATGCCAAGATCCATGTACTGATGTAGTTGTATTGGTAAAACTGACGTCGTTCTTTGTCCAGACCGTCATTGCTCGGGTCGTGAGTTTGAATCCTGGCCTGGAGCCAAAAAGAGGTGTGCTGGCTTCTTCCTGGTTGCTCCAGTCCGTCTTTTTGATATCACGTGTGGAAAAGGGCGTTAACCCATTCAATTTTCGTACCGCGCAAAGGTTTTGTCCCTCAGGCTGTATGCGAAAAACAGGCAAGATTAACGTCTCCTTAGCGGCTCTTATTGCAGCAAAAACGAGTATAATCGAAGTGCAACACTCCCACTCAGCCAAACTTACTAGAAAACCAATTAGTTATGGTTTTGTTTTGTTTTTTCCCGTGAGGTCACTGATGCGCAACCCTTAACTTACTCGGCAGGAACTGAGTTAAACCCTAAAATGACCAAGGCCCGCCGGCATGTAAAACTTTAGGTTAATTTAACCCACGGCCCCGGCTACGGGGTAGACTAGGACAAGAGAAACTCAGACTAGGACAAAAGAAACCCCAAAACAAAATTAAATTTTAAAAAAAAGGAAGCGAAGAAAGAAAGACAAAAATCCTTCTATAACGGCATAGGCACCTTGCTGGAATGGACCAGCTTCCCTATTTAAAACAACAACAACAACAAAACCGCATAAATTTTAACCCTAGAGCTAGTTTAGTTCGAGGTTAGACTCTAACCCGGGGCTAAGCTCCCTAACCCGACTTTTACATGCGAGCCCTGCCATCCGACCATACGCTAAACTGCATCAGTACACAATAAACTAGATGCAGCTGCCTACTGCAGCAGGTTCATGTTTAGAACGCTTGATCGGCAGATCCGTAGACATCAGTGCAGCAGGCTCAGTTTTCCAGTGCAGTCATAGAAAAATACGGCCCAGTTCAACAGCTGACGAGATCCTAAATCTTTCTTCGCTGACTTCGTAAGCAGTCTAACCGGTAACCAAAGTATACAGAATGTAGACCTTATACGTCAGTGTGTCGGAAGAACTCGGGCCTTCTTTTTCTTCAGTAGTAATTTGTGACAACCAGGCCTGTGTTCGGGTCAAAGCAGGCCTTGTGTTATTGTAGCGACTACGTCAAGGTAGGTATGTAGGTAAGTTACGGTTTATCGTCCCGCTGCCTCAAGAGTGATTGCAGACGGCCCTAATGGGCAGGTTATGGGGTAAAGGGTAACAGCTATCCCAAGGGAACATGGTCCAGCTGAACACGATTCAGTCCAGTGAGACTGGGGACATAAGACATATTCTATTAGATCCCATAAAAAGGAAACTACAGTGCCGGCTCCACGTTTGATTAAGAATAAATATAATGTTCCCACAGACACCCACACACACAGATGCGCACACACATTCATGTTCCCGCCCCTCCCTCCCTCCCGTTTTATGTATCCTTGGGAGCCTCCCGTTTTATGTATCCTTGGCTGGTATGGACCTGTTACTAAAACTGGTCCAGTAATATAGTCAAAAGATCTTTGGTCAAAGGAAACAGTTCCTTGGTGCAATGGAACTGTAGATAGTGGCCACGATTAGGATTTAGCAGGATTTAGGATACGTAGCCTACTCTTGCTTCCATTTCAGTATTGCTCAGTAGCTGCGACTGATGGGCGGCAGGGAAAGGAAGGTTGATCAGGGTTTCTTAATAACGTCTGGGTTCCTCAATATTAGAGACCGCAAAATTATGACGGTCGCAATGATTATACAAATGGAAATGTTGTAGAGATCGCGAAAAGCCACTGCATTTCGATGGAAATTTCTAAACCATCCCAGAACATGCTGGTGCAGTAACGTCAGTAGATTACGTCACCTTGGAAAGATTTCGAACTTGCCAGTAAGTTGAGGAATGTTCTAGATCTGACCAGTAAGTTGAGGAATGTTCTAGATCTGACCTGTTTAGTATATAAGCAGCCCTGCACAGCGTTCTGGGTTCTTCTTCTTTCATGAATTTGTTCTCCGCTCATCTTCTGTTAATAAAGTATTGGAGTTGTATCCTGTTGTATCCCGTGTCTTCTCTGCGAGTGCACCAAGAGAGCGACATAGCAGGAGTAAAATACAACAGGAACATTACTTCATTTACGGGGAGCCGGAATAGTCGAGCGGCTTTGTACTTCTAATGCCTGGGCCGTGAGTTCGAATCCTGGCTGCTGTGGAGCCACAAATTTGTGCTGGCTTTTTCCTCGTTGTCGCGTCTTTGATATCACCACAGTGTGATGGAGAAGGACGTTAAACCCCGAAATAAACCAACAACCAATCATTCGTATATATAGTGTTGGAGCTTGAGAAGTCGCGTTTCCCCGCTGTGATACTGTTGATCTTGTGAATCGAGCTGATGAATGTAGGGAGTAGTAGGATCCCAGCCACTTGGGAAATTGGCATTTTCAGCTCTCTCTCTCTCACCTCCCATCTTATTACTTGAAGTCGTACGCTTCGGGGTGCCTCGACTGGAAGGATCGAGTGGATGGTTGTAGGGTCGGGGTCCCAGTCACTTGGGTTAACAAACCGGCCTGTGTTCTGTTCTTTTGCCTCATCACAGCACGTGCAGCACGGAAACTCAGCTAGCCCTTAAGTAATCGACAAACCAGGTGTGCGAGTAACTGCGGGTTTTTTTGGATTCTCTCTCTCTCTCTCTCCTTTTTCCTCCTTACTCTTCCAGTGGCGTAGTTGCGAGTAGGAACGTAAAGGCATGGGATGTTGTGTTTAGATAAAAATCTCGCTTACTCAGTGTCAGCTCTTATCAACGAGCGGGAGGTGTGTGTGTGTGTGTGTGTGTGTGTGTGTTGTGTGTGTGTGCCGGTGTGCGTGCGTGTACATCGTCTTTGATACTCGGGAGAGGTTGAGTTACGTGCCATACTACTGGGTGAGCCATCTTCATTTAGAAGATGCGCCCGAAATAAATTGTAAAACATTCGCCGACAGTGGCATAACGACAGTGGCTGTCAGAGGGAGAGACTGAAGAACAGGAACTGGCCCTCGAAGTACCCTCACTGGTAGTGGTAGTGGCGGCATGCCCCGCCCCGCCCCCTTCTTCCATACCCTCCCTCTCCCTCAGTCTCTCCCTCCTGTTGGGCACAGATGAAAGCAGTCAACCATCTCATGCCAAAATTGATGAAATTTGATTTTCTGTGTTTGGTTGCATTCTTTTTGGATTTTTGGATTTTTTTCATTTTGTTTTGTTTTGGATTTTTGTGTGTTTTTGTTTGTTTTTTTGGTCTGTTTGTTTGTTTTTCTGGTTGTTTGTTGTTTTTTGTCTGTTTGTTTATCAGTTTTGTTGGTTGTTGTTGTTTTCTTCTTGTTGTTGTTTTGTTTTGTTTTACGGGTTTGTTTTGTTTTGGGTAAGTTTGGGTGTTTTTTTTTGTTTGTTTTTTTTTGGGGGGGGGGGGATTTTTGTTTGTTTGTTTGTTTGTTTGTTGTTGGTTGTTTTGGGGTTTGTTGTTGTTGTTGTTTTGTGTTTGTTTGTTTTGTTGTTATTTGTTTGTTTGGGGGGGAGCATCCCCAGGGTGTCAGAGGCGTGCAGCATTGTATAAAATCACGTGTATAACTACCTAAGTAGGCTCAGTGTATATTTTGCTTGGGCCTTTACTGACCTGCTCTGCTCCACAATCACTCTCTCAATACGTTTGTCAGCCATACAGCAACGTTGTGGAAAACTTTTCATCGAATGTGCTTAGTCCGTGCACCAGAATCAGTCACTGGCACTTACGACCAATATATATACATGTAGCATCTGAAACCATTGTGGTGACTCGGGTTGGCGTCAGTACATGTTGGTCTACGTACGTAGAAGCGTCACAGTAGTGAGATTTAGTAGGATTTCGTACGGAGGACTTCGCTGAGCAGCGTAACCCATTTGCATGTAAATTAGGCACGTTACGGGTGCTATTAGCCAATTGCAGCGCGTTAGTAGCTCTCGGCCTCTGCCGTGTGAGCCTAATTTACATGTAAGTGGGTTACGCTGCTCAGCGAAGTCCTCTTTACGAAGTGCTACTAAATCTCACTAGTATCGCATACTGAGCAGACTGACGGCGTTAGTTTAGTTGCGGACTGAAGACCACCCAGACAGCCGGCGCTGGTTGGTGGCTATTTTAACTCTTTGACGACGGAGCGCAATTTCTGACACACGATTTCCTATAGGAAATCGTGTGTCAGAAATTGCGCTCCGTCGTCAAAGAGTTAACCTTCGGACGACGTCGTGGGTAAAAAGTTGCACACACATTGCTTTAGATGAAAGTATCTTGGTCAATATTTATGTCACACCTTTGAAATTTCATGACTTTGTCAGTAAATGGTTTGACTATGTTCATGCCAAAATTGTGTTGTTTAACTTGTAATTAGCAGAGTAATTAAACAATAAATAAGAATAAGTTGTGAATTGCCTATATAAAAACCATGGGTAATTTGTTTCCCACGATGCAGGACTAGGAATAAGTTGAAATTTACCTTTCTAAAAACCATGGGTAATTTGTTTGCCACGATGTAGGACTAGGAATAAGCTGCAATCTGCCTATATAAAAACCATGGGTAATTTGTTTCCCACGACGTAGGACTAGGAATAAGTCGAAAATTACCTATTTAAAAACCATGGGTAAGTTGTTTCACACGATGTAGGACTAAGAAGTTTTTTTAGCGTCGTAGCCGGAAGGTTAAGCGACTTGGTCGATCGACGTGTACTGACTCGTGCAGGTATGAAAGCGTTATACAAAAAAGTCATATTCCTCTACTGTTAGAAGCACCAAAGTCGCGAAAATGCCGGGTCGCAATGGCAAAATGGTACATCGATTCATCTGGCAAACAGCCCTAGTTAGGCCTTTGTAAGCGGCAGTGTTCTTGTGTGTTTGTTTGTTTGTTTGTGTGTGTGTTTGTGTGTGTGTGTGTGTGTGTGTGTGTGTGTGTGTGTGTGTGTGTGTGTTTGTTTCTTTGGTTTTTTTTGTTGTTGTTTTTTGTTGTTGTTGTTTGTTGTTTTTTTTGTTTTTTTGTTTTTTTTTTGTTTTTTTTTTGGGGGGGGGGGGGCTCCCGGCATTACGAACATAGACACAAGTCAAGTCACCTGCTTTCGCATAGCTGGCCTGCTGGCATCCCTCAGTGTTAGACTGACATGCATGTTTTTGTCAGTGAGTCATCATCAACACTACACAGTGCAGACGCACGCCATTCAACAAACACTCAGTCGCCACTCAGGTATAGAATTCTCTGACACGCTCCCAGAGATCTGTTCGACCGATACAGCTCAGAACCTTCCAGTACAGGTATAGCCTGAACTCTCTAAAGGTTTCTGGAACCCTCTAAATGTTTAGTGACTTCAGTCCTGGCTTCTGACATATGCTGAGCATTTTACCCTTTACCTACAGATCTGGGCCTCGGGAGAAAACAATTTACGTTTATTTATCAATGCACAGATTGCTGAAAGAAGGGGGTAGGGGGGAGGGAGGTGCTGACGTGTATTGTGGGGGGAAAAAAAGAAAAAAAAAATCGGCCAAAGAACCTGACCTTTAGCCTATATCCTTTTTTGTCGTGGAAATTCGTGCATCGAAACTTAAGCAAAAAGGAAAATCGTAACAAACTTTTAAAAAGGCAAACACAAGAAGGCAAAAACAAAATCAGAAACACCAGCCAAACGCAACAAAGAAAAGGAAGGCAATAGTATCTGACGAAGGACGAGGTGAAACAAAACAAAAACCGACCCAACCATATTATTCCCTTCGCTGGAAACGACTGAGGATTTTCAAGGTTTTTTTCACAATAATGAGATTACAAGCACTCATTACTGACTGGATACCACAACTGGCACAGTCTCAGTCGACTCGAGAACATCTCATAATTACCCCGTTTCTGCTGACTGACCACGTTTAGCTTTGCCTTGGTGTTGTAAGTTTATTGTTTTCGCACAACGGACTCAGCTGCCGTCAAAACAAGCTCAGTTCTGACCCAGCACGTGCAACACCCACTATCAGACACAAGGCATCTGGAGTCTGGCCGGTGGATCTGGTCTGAGCCTGTAAGTCCACGTGATACAAAAGATGAAAGTGAGGGAAGACGATAACTGAAACTGAGGAAAAAGATAACTGCAGAAACGTAACCGGCGTGCGTGAGGGGAGATAACACTGATACTGAGTACACGGGGGATAACGTCTACCTTGTAGCGTGACTTGGAGGTGGACGATAAAACGCCTGGTTTACGATGAGAAAGCGTCGATGTCGCTCTATTTTGGCAAATTTTCTCCAGAATCTCTTGATCAGCAGCAAAACCGCGCAAGGGGAGAACAGCATGGGACAATAGCACATGGGTTGAAAGTCTACGGGAAGCCCAGAATCTGCGAGGTGCAGGACTGAATTGCGAACTTGAATCCGTCCAAATAGTGCGAGGCGCGGCGCTGACAGTCCGCGAATTTGCCAGGACGAGCGGAAAACTGAGAGGGTGGGTGGGTGTTTGGGGGTTTAACGTCCTTTTCCACCACATAGGGTGATATCAAAGACGGGGAAACTATGAAAAAGCCAGCACAAATATTTGGCCCCAGCCGGGATCGAACTCACGACCCGAGCATTAGAAGTCCAACGCTGCTCTACCATTCGACCACCCCGGCCCCCCGGAAAACTGAGAAGAATTAAAGCTAAAACATAAACAAAATTCACTGAAATCATGCGACAGACAATGTGTTATTGGCATCGCCAGCAGGGAGGGGGAAAAGGAAGTGCGGTCTTTACTTTTGTTACCTTTACTTTGCCGACTCAGTGAATAGCGGAAAGCCGACTTTAACACTACTGATCCGTTTCCAGCAGTAAAGAGTTCATCCGCCGATACTAACCCCGAAAGGAGCGAAAACTGACCTCAATAGTCGCACACACAGCTATCAAAATCGCATTTTCTGTTTCACTCTTCGATGATTTTAGATTGATTTAGCTCCTCTAAATATTTCCTCGCACATGATGCGGCCGTCGTGCATAGCAGAATCTGTGTGAACTGATACGTTCTAGATATTTTTTTCAGTGTTGAAATGCCCATGTTGACAGTATTATTAACTCTTATAACCCAGTATGTCAGTTTGGTTCTCAGCACCTCCGGGAGTTTCCGGGCAACTAACGAGCGGAGCAATTACACAGTTTCTCCATTCGCTTGCTGCCTCTGCTCTTCAGTTTGCGGTAATTAGACCGACACAGCTGGCCAATCGCCAGTCGCGTCCGCTTGGCTGCTTGGCCAACGCTGGTATTTATCACTTTCCAGTCTGCTGACTTCCTGTGGCAGTGATCGGACTCTTTGAACAGGAGCAGCGCGGTCTGGGTCAAGAGGGTCATCGAAATAGGGGTCAAGTTGTTTGTTGGTTGGTTGGCCGGGTTCATAGCTGGTGTGTGTGTGTGTGTGTGTGTGTGTGTGTGTGTGTGTGTGTGTGTGTGTGCCGACCGTGTGTGTGTGTGTGTGTGTGTGTGTGTGTGTGTGTTGGGGGCCGGGGGTCAATTCAGTTTCAGTGTTTAGGTCACTCAGTATTCGCTTCAGTTTTCAGCGGCCGAGTGTATATTGTCGATGCTGGTTTTTCAAAACTTTGCCGGTACGATCGCGGCACAATCTGTCTGATAGCCTGGGGCTACACTACTGAGAAACTAAACATTGTAAGATATCTCCACTTTTCAGCTACAACTGCTGACTATGCGCAAATTATACTGAATTATAATTATTGTTAGACTGAATTTATTTTTGGGACAACTGATGCACTGAAGGTGCAGTCAGTTCCGTTCGCTACCACAATGACCCAAAGCCGCACTACATTCTCTCCGGCCGACCACAATGTACCTGGCTGAGCCAGATCCAGTAAACTGGCTCATGATCACTGAGTAACAATTCAGTCACTGTCCCCGGGCTGAGATAAAACCCAACACACCTGCGCTGAACTGCAGTCGCTCTAGTAATTAGCCAACCCTGAACCTCAGTCCTTTTCCTCACCTAACCCCGAATCTCAGCCAGTCTAGACTGAAAATAAAACGACGGCATCCGGTCGTAGAAACTGACGTACCTTGCGGTCGTAGCCGGATTAGGTACATGTACGTTGTCCCCCAAAATCAGTGATACTACGGCAATGGTCACTGATTTCAGCTTTAGAATATCAGCACATGATGTATGCACATGATGTATGAAGCCTACTGGAGTTCAGTATTCTATGAAAAGAAAATCCTAAAAAATTCCAGCGGAAGTGTGCCGGCCGGCAACGGCTTCAGAGGCCGGCAACTGAAGTAGTGGGTGAAGAAACACTCCAGAAAATCTCCGTAGTTGAGAATTCTTAGTAAACGCAGTTCCCCCAAATACCGCACGCGAAGATCATCCAGCATGGCGCACGAAGCAATTAATTTATCCTAAGTCGGGGATTTGATGCAGTACTAGTACCACCTAATCAGTCGATGAAAAATAAGCAGACTGAGAACTGAGGAGTCAGTAGCCAACTTACCTTGGATCCGATTTGATTGCCACACTGGCCTGCTTGTAAGTGGACAATTTCCCGCATGGCGAAGTGTCTAGCGCTGACTCCGTGGTGGTGGCGATGTCAAACAACTTTCCAGCAGTCTTGTCAGGCCAAAAAACCGTCAAGCAACGTTTTCCCTTCAGTCTGAAATTCGCCCCTTTGTGATTTTGGTAAGACTCAAGAACACACGATAGTCGGCAGAACAGACGCAGTTTTCACCTCTGAAAGAAGTCTTTTTTTCTTTTTTTTTGTCGTTCTGTTTTCTGTATTAAAACTCCGATTTAGCAACTTTCATCAAGCCTTTGTAAGCAACACCTAACTGACACGAACAGCCACAAATAATTCCACAGACTCAGTTCAGTTCTTTCTACGGCCAGCGCTCAGTTATGATTCAACCCTATCAGTCTCCCAAAACTCTTCAAGACTGGGTTCTTCACATCAATCAAGCAATGAGGATTCAGCGCGACATAGGTTAATTCCCGACGACTGAAGTTTCTCGCCTTGATATTTTTTTCCCTCCGGAAGAAACTTTTTTTTTTCTTGTCTGGAATCTGTGGCCAGCCCAGACCCGCCACGCTAGCTGAGGTAGTCAGTATGAGGAACAAGTTTGTCTGGCACAAGACGGCGTCGGCACGCAATCAAAACGCAAAGCTTGAGCAAATGAGATGCGAGAGAGAGAGAGAAGAGAGAAGGGATCCACAGGCCTAGCTGCTCGTTCAAACCTGCAGCCGTACCCCTGTCGGGCCCACTAGTTTTCGACAGACAAAAGCATGGAGCTGTGTCTGGCAGAGCTTCAAGACCGCTCCGCTACCTGGCATCTCGCTCTCTCTCTCTCTGTCTAGTCAGAGGAACACTGTGATTTTCAAGTCAGTGCAGGGGTTCTCAAAGTGCACGTTTATCCTCAGCGGTCTATAAATAGGTGGCAATAGCCTACGGTAGTGCCATTACAGTGATTGAACTTGCGGGTTTGTTTTATGCCCTTTCATTAGATATCCAGCAGTACGTTGTGGTGTTTGGACATTGATACTTATCGTGTGTGTGTGTGTGTGTGTGTGTGTGTGTGTGTGTGTGTGTGTGTGTGTGTGGCAGTCAGTGTGTGTGTGTGTGTGTGTGTGTCAGTGTGTGTGTGTGTGTCAGTGTGTGTGTGTGTGTGTGTGTGTGTGTGGCAGTGTGTGTGTGTGTGTGTGTGTGTGTGTGTGTGTGTGTGTGTGTGTGTGTGTGCCACCGTTGTGTGTGTCGTTGTGTGTGTGTGTGTGTGTGTGTGCCACCGTTGTGTGTGTCGTTGTGTGTGTGTGTGTGTGTTTGTGTGTGTGTGTGAGAGAGAGAGCCTGGAGAGAGAGAGAGAGAGGACTATGATGATGATGATGATGCGGTGTAGTAAATTCTGGACTCAGTGACACTGACTCTGATGCAATAAGTAGTTTTGATTTCCTGCTGGTCAACTCGGTTTAGCTCGGCTACAAAAAGTTGTTTTTCTCAGTTTCAGTCTGTCGTTTCGTTATTGTTGTTTGTCAAGTTACATGTTTAAGCCGGATTGTGTTTTTTGTTTGGTTGTTGTTGCTCTTTTGTTGTTATAAGTTGTTGTTACTGTTGTTGTTGACGTTGTTTTGATTGTTTATTGTCAAAGAGGGCGAATCAGTTGAAATCCGCAGTTTCCGGCCGGCGACGCCGCGCCAGGACTGACTGAAACGCCCCCCCCCCCCCAACCCCCCGTCTCTCTCTCTCTCACCGCCGGGCACACACACACACACACACACACACACACACACTGACACACACACACACACACACACACACACACACACACACACACACACACACTGCACACTGACACACACCGGCACACACACACACACACACACACACACACACACACACACACACACACACACACCGGCTTTTTTTTTCCCCCTGTCTTCCCTTCACCATCTCCCTTCCAGCCGGTCCGGGTGAGAACTCGCAGACTTCAATACCGTTGTTTACAAAAGCTCAGGATTCTTTTCGCCCTAACTGCTCGTCAGTGAACCAAGCTGGCACGAAACTGCAAGTGTCAAATACATCAGCACACTATGGCTGCCCACATGAAAGACCGCAGTTACTTTCAAAGCGGCAGCCAGTTTTTATGTTTGGCTGGCAACCGGGACTCTGAAAGCAAGTATGCCACGTGGCGTTCCGGCCCATGCAAGTGTCACGTACATCAGTCAAAATACCTTTTTCGGTAGTCGTTTAGTTTTAGCGTCTGCAGTTATGTCAAATTTACAGCGGTGTTCACGCCGATCAGTCTGTCATTCGTTTGAGTGTTCAAAGCGCAGTTCTCCACTTTGCCGGCCGCTTTGTTTTGATTCTCAGTCCTCTTTTTTTTTTTTCTTTCTTCCTTCTTTTTGCCATCATATTGTGCTGGTCCATTTTTCTTCTTCTTCTTTTTTTAATGTTTTGTTTGTTTCGATGGTTGTCAGTGTGCTAAGTTTTTGTGCTTTTATTCCGCATCATCATCATCATCATAGTTTGTGTTGTTATCACTGCGTGGCGGCACTGTGACTTGTAGTTTATTTTCGTAGTACGAAGTACTGTCTCTCGATCGTCAGAACTGACGTGACAATGCAAATATGGTGTATGTTTTTTTTCACTATCAAGTACATTGCATCTCTCTCTCTCTCTCTCTCTCTCTCTCTCTCTCTCTCTCTCTCTCTCTCTCCATCAAGTTCTATCTCGCTACTCAGTGAAAACAACACAAACAAGAATAAAAGCACATAAAACAGGAAACAACCATCGAAACAAACAAAACATTATAAAAAAAAATGACCAGCACAACTGATATGATGGCAAAAAGAAGGAAGAAAGAAAAAAAAAAGAGGAGAATCAAAACAAAGCTGCGGCCGGCAATTCCAGTATAACCAGTGCGTTCTGGTGCATAAGATACTACATCACCGGGCTCCTCCCTATCTTAACAATTTATTTCATGTAAATCACCGAGGGGCAACGAGGAATGGCCTGATCCAATTACCAAAACCAAGAATAGTCCTATCATATATAACTAGTTTTTCGTTTTCTGGTGCATGCACGTGGAATTCATTCAGTGCCACAACTGACACCTAAAACCTACTACTAGAATAAACATGTTTAAGGACCGCTTGCATGAACACTTCCACCAGTCTTAAACCTCAAACAACTTAAGCTAGTTTGGTGTGTATATATCCGCCTTATTTGATCCTGCTTGATCACCGTTGTTTTCTGTGACCTCAGAGTTATCTTGCTTGTTTGTTTGTTTGGTTGGTTGGTTGGGTTTTGTTTTTTGTTTGTTTGTTGTTGTTGTTTTTTTTGGGGGGGAGGGGGGTCTCACTTTTTCGGTAGCCTAGATTGTTAGTTTATCTTTGCATAGTATGTTTACTTTTTGTTTTTGTTTGATTATTATTGTAGAATGTAGTGAGGACTTCTTGTAAGATAGGCAGAGATGCCAACAAGACTCGAATTATCCAAATAAACGTTTCATCATCGTCATCATCATCATCATCATCTCTCTCTCTCTCTCTCTCTCTCACACACACACACACACCGTGCACACACACACACACACACACACACACACACACACACACACACACACACACACATGCGCGCGCCGGCGCGAGATCAAGTCAGTAGAGATAGATGGTCGTTGACGCAGCGGCGGTGATTTGACAGTGGTGCCTTGCCTTGACATACATACCACTGTGGCACCGCTGTACATTCAAGTTGTGTTGCGTTGACACACCGGTGCCTTGACTGAGTTGACACTGACAGCGGCGGTGCCGCTTTGAGACAGCGGTGTGTAACCATGCACTGATTCCAAGCAAGAAATAGGCCTACTCACGTCTCTGCTTTTCCTCACGGCCACTGAAACTGACTAAGGAATTTTCCTGCTTTTCTCGGTCTATCCCAGGGCCTGACCAGCTCATTCGCCTGTCTCTTTCCCTTTGAAACCTTCCGAATTTAGCCGCTCTGTCTGACCTTCCCGCTGTCATCTCTCATCTGATTTGTAATCTCGGCCCTTTCATCTATATCAGTTTCTTCTTTTTAAACCTCTCACTCACGTCTGCACTACCAGTGGTTAGGAATAAGTGATGTTGGGCGTATGTTACGAACTGGTTTATTGCGCCTATGAGATAGGTTGCAATATTTGGTGCATATGCGCTTAGTGCTAGTATTTATCTTTGTTTTACCTACTCAGTTGTAATTGTTATTTGTTTTCTACGCTTTTTTGTAATCCGGAGTTCGAGAAACTAGCATGAAGGTGCAGCGTCTCCTGCATGTCCTAGGTTTATATTGCCCCGTAGACCAGTTTGCATCCTTTGTCCAACGTTACATTTTTTTTTCCCAAGTAGTGCAGGCACACTCAGCCGCGAATTAGTCTTTGTGGCTTGTGCGGCTTTAAGCCCTAAAAACTCACTCCTCACGGCCACTGTTCACGCCGTCTCCTTCTTTGGCGTACGCAGAGTGCTCAGCTGGAACGCCAGCACGGAGCCAATAATTATTGCATTGAGTGATCAGGCCCATGGACCAGCAAGACATGGGACGGTAAACCTACGGTCTTACCTGCACAGTTTTCTCCCCTCTAGCGCATAGTTCTTCAGGTTTTTGTTTTTTGTGTGTTTTTCTTGATCCATAGTGCTAAACACAAAAATGGTGTAGGTCTCAGGGTTTTTTTTTCCCCCACTGAAAAAAAGATTCTCAGCGAAAACTGCACTAGCTGTCAGTTTTTCCATAGAAAAAGAGAAATGTTTTCACTGTCTTTTTCTTTTTTTTCTGTAAAGAATTAGGTCTATAACATGCACACCCCGCCCTCCCCCCTAAAAAAAACACAAAAAAAACCCCAACCAACCAAAAAAAAAAAACAAAACAAAAAAAACACACACAAAAACACACACATGCACACACACAAACACAAGTTGAAAACACATTCTGCAAAACAAATTCTCTTTTAATAGCTTGACATTCAAACCACAGCTGTTCACACACAGCTGCTAAAATACAATTTAATGATTTTGAGTGATATGTACATTTAACAAAACTGCTCCACTTTGTACTGTGTTTAACATCCCTATTTCCCTTACTTAGAACATAAGTGGGATAAGCACTCGGTCAAGTGAGATTCAAGATGTCTTACCCATTCGATGTTTATGCTGACACACCCCTTCTAAAATTCCTTCAAAAGAACGAAACCAATAACAACAATAAAAAATCTTGCAACACTGCTTGTAAGCAGGAAAAAAAAAAAAACCTGGATCACACCTGACATAAACTTTGAATTTAATGTTGCTTGCAAAGACAAGAAAGCTATTGCGATCTCAATAAAATGCCAGCACACAGCTCTGGCCACACATGGACTTTTTTTTTTTTTTTTTTTGCTGCCCCAACTCTTTGCCAGATCCAGTGGTGTTCCTCCCAGGTAATGGGTAGAATCCACGGAAGCTGGAGCAATTTTTTTTTTTAAATTATGCATGATGATGGAGATGAGGATGATGGTAAGATGATGCTATGGAGGTCCGTGTGGTTTGGGACTGCGGGACAGGGCCGCATTCCACGCTTCCTGTCATAAATATCCCGGCATTAACCAGGCCTGGGAACTACGGCACCTGCGGTGCCGGCCGTGTAATCATCCACATCATAAGACGTGTCATACCAAGGGAAGCACCCCCAAAGTCGCACCCGTGAAGTGGGTGAAACTCGGCTGTGTGGTAACAGCCTCCCCATTGGGTCCACACACGGACATTTTTCAGACACAGGTACTAAAATACACTGGACACTAAAAAGTAATCAAAGCTTGCCTAACAAACATGCACACACACTAGCAACCATGCACATAAGCATACACGCATACACACGCACAGCAAGATAACGGTAACAAGAGCAAGAATGAACACAAAGAGATCAATGCTAAAAAGAAAAAAAAAAGGTAAATGCTGAATTGAATCTTAGTGAAATTCCACGGTCAGACTGATCGTGCAAAGACAACCTCAGATAAAAATTTTCACATGTTTGAAGTTGTTTAGTTTTATGGCTCATCACACCAAATACATCTTAAGAAAACAACAGACTGCTAAAATACAAATATACAGATTTCAAACAAAAACCTGAGAACACTCAAATTACAAGAAGAAGAGGAGCATCTGTACACCTTGTTATTTACACAAACACAGTCATCTGCACACATTTCTTTCGTGGGGAAGCTGCGTAAAACAATCCAGTGCACATTTTGTTTCCGATTGTCAGCCTTCCCAAAAATAATTCCCTCGCTACCCCATTCATATCCCCAGTCATTCCCCTTGTGCTTTCATGTACCCCCCTCCCCCACCCCCAGTCATATCCCCAGTGCTTTCGTGTACCCCCCCCCCCCCCCAAAAAAAAAAAAAAAAAACCCCAAAAAACAACAAACAAACAAACAAACAAAAAACAACAACAAAAAGCCAAAAAAAAACAAAAAAAAAAAAATAAAAAAAAATCACAGTCTGGACTCATAATGCCTTCAGAGTTGTTTGGCTAGGTACTGTTTGTACAGAAGAGCGCGCATGTTTTTTCCCCGTAATATGAAACATTAATCACTAGATAACTGACTTCGAGCAAAACACATTAAAAAAATCTTTTCAAGGCGTTGGTATGGGTTACTAACAGTTCAAACTAGTATTTCTGAGGTAGCTGACTATTAAGGAGTCTCTGGCTGACCGTCTAATATGAATTTAACCTTCACTGTACAATGTATTTCATGGGTACAAATATACCCACAATTATATTCCAATGCTGGTACCTCACCCAATTTTATGATACTCAGACATGCAATAAAATGCTTAATCTGATTATAAAAGCATAATCACTGAAGCCGTCTGTCTTACGGATAAAACTATGGGTGCATGTTCATCCTCGGAGAACTGGCTTATCTAAAGTCCGGGTGGACGGGCATCCAGGACGTACGCACTTCCAGAGCCGAAAAATCTATCAATATCCTCATAAACTTTAGCTTCCCTCCTGCCAAGATGAAGGACAGGAGGGAAAAAAAATGCATCCCCTTCTGAAATATGAAGCTCTTAGATGGTTAATTCATCCAGAAATGATGTCTCACTGCTTTTTCTGCTAATCATTAAAAGGGCAGCGATCCCCGCGAGCCAGAGGGGATGAGTCGCATGTGAATTAATGTGACGGCCTTGTCTGAGATACATGATAGTCCAAAGCCCCTTCCCCTATCAACGGTCAGATCAGCCTGTGAAAGCTTGCAGTCCGGTTATGGCTCGCCCGAGGATCAGAGCATGGATGTCGTGTGTGCCTAAAAATGAAAGAGAGCACTATGTTGAACATATTTGAAGTAAGCATCAAACATATTACTAGGTGTTCTTGGCAAACTTGCTAAGTGCAATGATACTCATCTCAATTTGGAACTTTGGTAACAGCAAAGGGGAAGTGTCCAATGTATTCCATCCTGCACTAGAAAAAACACCAAACATTTTCAATCCTGAACATACTAGGTAATAGTAATACTACATTCTCCAGAAAAAAATACTGAATTGACAGACATTGATTTTTTAATACAATTTTAATAAATCCTACCTTCATATGTGTTGACAGCTTCCAAGTTCATCACGTGTCGGATGACGTGGTATTCGTCTGAGATTCCGTTTCCTCCGAGCATGTCACGAGCCATGCGAGCGATGTCCAGAGCCTTACCACAGGAGTTGCGCTTGATCATGGAAATCATTTCTGGAGTCGCCCTGCACACGACCGACACCCATTTCATATTTTACATGTACCACAAATACCAAAGTCATGAAGTTCCTTTGAAATTCTGACAAACATGCAGAAATTTTTACAGCAGGATGTGCAAAATAAATGTCACTAATCTTAACAAAGAAAAGTACATGTACTACTGTGTGAAGGGTAAATCCATTTTATTCAACAAGTATTCCATCCGGGTTTACCTGTTATAGAGACTTCTCCCGCCCCTAGCAAAGAACTGTATCTGTTGCACACAAGTGAGAGGCAAAAAGCTTCGGCTCCTGAAATTCAACCACTAGCATGTCTCCATACTTTGGTCATATTCATCAGGTCTCTTACAAGAATGAGACAGTAGACATGTAAGTAAAACATGTTCTAGGAGCCCAAGACTTGACGTCCTATTCCACCACATCAGCTTGCAGAACTTACTTTCCCTGATCCTTCAGGCGGCCAACCTGCACACACGACTGAAGACCGAGGGAGATTTCTGTCAGCATGTCGGCCATCTTCTTCTGCATCAACTGGTTGTTGGCCAACGGGCGATTGAACTGTTTTCTGTGAACAGACATTAATTATTAATTGTGATTAAATTCACACTGGCGTAGCCACAGGGAATAAGATTAATGAGGTATCTGGTGAACAGATTGTTTAACCCTGGTGGTGCTGAGAATGGAATATTCCTGACTACCTCTAAGATTTTTACAGCATATTCTATTCAATTCAATTCAATAATTCTTTATTGTCCTCAAAGGGAGGCAATTTAGTTGCGGCGTAAAAACAGACAACAACCACATACACAATGTAAATGTAACACGCATAAGACGAATTGATTCAGCAAGACCAAGTTCAAGAACAGACTTCTTTCCAAATGCTGTCAGAACATTAGTGTTGATCCTCACCTGTCCAACGTGTACTGTCTTGCAGTCTCCAGGCAGAATTCTGCAGCTCCTAGGGTTCCCCAAGCGATGCCATACCGTGCGTTGTTCAGACAACCAAATGGCCCCTATACATCAAACCATACCACGTTGAAGAAGTTTATTTTTCATTTTTTGAATTTCTTTTTGGAAAAGACATAAAAAAAGAAAACAGAGTTTCAACAGGATTATTACTGTATTGTACTCATGTTTTACTATTGTCTCCATATGAACAAATGATGAATTGTCTCACCCCTAAACCAGAGACTTTGGGCAGCATGTTTTCCGCTGGTATCTCCACGTCCTCCATGACAATCTGCCCTGTGATGCTGGCCCGCAGTGAGAACTTGCCCTCAATCTTTGGTGCCGACAATCCCGGCATGCCCTTCTCCAGGATGAAGCCACGGATGCGATTGTTGTCAGCGTCACATTTGCCCCACACCACGAAGACATCAGCGATCGGGGAATTCGTGATCCTGTAAATATGCGTGAAAAATTCATGACATGCTCTTTCACGCTCAGATGTATCCTATGGTGGAGAAAATATGAAATATCATGCCACAACTTTCAGGTCATGTCAAGGATTGAACATGTGTTAAACTCTGTCCTTTTTGCAGACTTAGTAAAAAAGTGTGTTTAACTGTTTCAATCATTTGATAAAACAAACAATTCTGATTTACGAGTTATCAGCTTAACTTAAAGCTGTGTCCCACTTCATCTTCCCTGTAATGTTAACCTTTTGCCTCCACCAGGAAGACGTACCACATCCTTCACAATATGCGCAGGCTCAGGAAATGAACTCAGTGTCCAAAAACTCTTGCAAATAAGTTGCATGTCAGCACCAGCTGCTCCCTTTAACTGTGAAATCCTCAAAGCACATTTTCTCTCAAAGATCTAGGCGTCTCACTGTTACACTTATAGAGGTCCTCCATTATACACTCACCAGGATTTGCTCCCATTCAGTGTGAAAGTCTTCTTGCTGGGATTGTACTTGGCGTTTGTTTCCATGGACGCAGGGTCGCTACCATGATTGGGTTCTGTCAGGCCAAAGCAACCGATCAGATCCCCCCTTGCAAGCTTAGGAATGTATTTTTCTTTCTGCTCTTCTGTGCCATAGGCGTAGATTGGCCACATCACCAGACTGGATTGCACACTCATGGCAGATCTGTAGCTGCTGTCCACTCTAAAAATAGTAAATGATGGAACACATTTATAGTAATAGTTAAACCAAAAGGGCAAACATTCCAGTCAAGTGAAAGCTGCTGGTCAGACAATAACTACAATGTATAGTTAATGTACTTCAAGGCCCCCCACCTGCTCACAATACACATATCAACAGAACAGTTTCTTTCTGAAATGTTTTATGCAGGTTGTTTGACCGATAAATTTCAAACTAAACATTTTCGCTAACGATTAAGCTATCGGCACATATGAATGTCTTAATTGCAATATTAATCACTGCATGACAGGTCTCTGCATTGACCATGATCCAAAGCAGAAGGATGCTAGAGATAAACAAACCTTTCAAGCTCTCTTGTGATCAGCCCATAGCCCACCGACGACAGACCGGCACATCCATACCCTTGTATGGTGGGCCCAAGCACACCCATGTCACCAAGCTCTTTCATTATGGCAGGATCAAAATCTGTTGAGAAAACATACATGTACTCCTGCGTAACTAAAGCCTCAATCTGTTAACCATACACTTTTTCCCCCTGGAGTCCGTATCCCGGCTGGGGCCAAATATTTGTGCGGGCTTTTTCATCGTTGCCCCGTCTATGACTTCTAATGCTCGCGTCGTGAGTTTGTATCCAGGCTGGAGCCAAATATTTGTGCTGCCTTTTTCATCCTTGCCCTATCTTTGATATCACCCGTATGTGGTGGAAAAGGACGTTAAACCCCCAAACACCTACACCCACCCCCCGGAGTCTGTTGAAAAGCAGAACACAGACAGCAGTTCAAGTGGAAGGGAGGCAACTACACTGCCACAAACTTGGTCTCCCAGAAGAAAGCAAGGGTCAAAATGGATAAAATGAAATTATGGTTTTCTAAAAAGGTTCTCTAGCCAACATTGGTCAGAGAAAATGACCAGACTACCAATAAGTACACATTCTCTAAACCTCTGTGACTAATAAGGAAAATTTGTCTCAACACATCTGTTCCATCATTTACTGTGATGTTTTCATCATTTACTGCCATGTTTTATGTTTTCATGTGCACATACGTTCATGTCCTGTCACAGCGAAAAGTTGGTTTTGCTTGACACAACAACAACAACATAATAATAATAATAATAATGAGTATTGTACAGGCGTTTTACCCAATTTCATGAATCGGCTCAAAGCGCCATGAACTGAACCCAACACACACGTTCACGTGAATCATACGCATTCTCTCACATTCTCATAAACACATTACAATCACGTGGTGCGAAGGGTCAGCTCAGCTATTTAAATGTCGGAATTTAGAATTGCATTTATTTTTCAAATTTGGTGGACTGAACATTTTCAAACATGACATAATTCCCCCAGTATGATTGTGCAGATGTGCCAAAAGTGTAGAGATCACTGTCTCGAGTGACCACCTTTGGTGGCAACAGGGGTGATACTGATACAGCAGCTGTAGCTCATTGGAGGTATTGCACTCAAAACTCGTTTGCTCTATATGACTTCTCTTCACCAGTACCTTCATGTCTGTTGGCCATGAGAATGCGAGGCATAAGCTTGTCCTGGCAGTAGCTTCGGAACTGGTCACGGACAATGATTTCCTCTTCTGTCAGCTGGGATTCAAGATTGAGGGCATCTCTCCAATTGAAGATGGCTGAAGAGGAAAACATAAATATATGTGTATTTTACTCAGGTATCTAAGAAGCTAGAACTAGTGAATGTGTGCATACCTCACACTGAAGACAGCTGAAAGGGCATGCTACTGAATACCTGTCTACAATTTTAAACACACACGCACACATGTATACATAACATATCATTTTTATGTTGTTTCCATAGTAATGGAAACAACATAATAGGACGGGCTAAAATTTCCACGTTCATAGGCAAGCATCTGTGGTACAAACGCACGTCACTGCCGATCTCCCGCAGAGACGATTATGCAAGTGTAACTCTGACAATGACGTAAGAAAACCTGCGTCATCGATGCTGGCATGTATGCTGTTCCGAACGCGCTTCTTCTCCTCACTGAGTGCCGTCTGTATGGATGTGTGTGTGTGTGTGTGTGATTGAATTGTGTCCGGGCCCGTTTCTTCGAAGATACTTAACCGAATGGCTTCAAATTTGGGGTATCCAAATTTATCAAAATGTTACATTAGACGATTCAAGCGTGTGATGATTGCTTAAGTGATTTGGGAGTTATCGCCCTTTTGAGACAAGTTGGTTGTCTTTCGTGTACAGGCGTAATTTTTATTTAAGTCACTCAATTTTTTGGCAGTAGATAGCTTGAATACGGACTCTGAACAGAGTCACTACTAGAAAATGGTCGCTCTTATAGTTTTCATGTAAACCGAGCCTGAGTTGACATTGCATGTGAACCCAGTTCAGATGCCTATTTCTCCGAAAATACAGAACCGATCGATTTCAAATTTGGGGTTTCTAAATGAATCAAGATTGTTGAATAGAAAGCCCGATCCAGGTACGATTGCACACATGATTTGCGAGTTATCGCCCTTTTCAGAAAAAGTGGCTTTCTGGCGTTTAAAGGCGTAATATTTACCTAAACCACTCCATTTTTGGGACATAGATAGCATGAATACGGACTCTCAACTGAGTGAATTTTGGAGGTTGTCGCTTTTATACTTTTGGCGTAAGCC
This sequence comes from Batillaria attramentaria, assembly GCA_018292915.2. Classification (NCBI taxonomy): domain Eukaryota; kingdom Metazoa; phylum Mollusca; class Gastropoda; family Batillariidae; genus Batillaria; species Batillaria attramentaria. The sequence goes on along the minus strand of JACVVK020000017.1, from coordinate 2,805,636 downwards.
GTACCTGATGAAAGTGCTGGTGAACACACTTTAGATCTCAAAATCGCTCCTACTATACATAGATAATGAGCCTGGGGTGCCATAAAAAATATACAAAAAAATTAGAAAAATTCACTGCAGCCGTTGTCGTCAGTTGACTCCAAAATTTGTACTCGAAGCACATTTCCTTTACACAAGCCACACGCCTCACAAACATCGCAGAAAAGGCACACGCGCACTGACGCAAAACTGTATCAGCGTCAGTTTGCCGATGTCATGTTTGATTGACGTGGGGGTGTGTCGTCACTTTTCGGAAGTTCTCTATTTGTAGACGGGGAAAGCGGGAGTTTCATTGATGTAGTGAGCTTTGTTTTTCCCACTGACTCTCACTCAATAGCATAGTAGAGTGAGAGAACACCACATAGGTCTCAATGGAGCACATGCACAAACGCGGCTCGCGCAAGTCTGCGTGCGTGCGTGCGTGCGTGCGTGCGCGCGCGTATGTCTGTGTGCGCGCGCGCGCAGCAGACATAACACATAGTGAAAAAACGTTCGCCGCGCAGACTTGCCTGTTAAACACATTGAGCCGGTATAAATTCGATCTTTACACTGCGCAGCAGCAACACTTCAATTTTCATGGGGCTGCTTTCATTGCAAGAATTGTATCCGAGTCAAAGTTATTACGTCAAATGTATTATGCGTCATCCCAATGAGGAAAACGTCATAGATTTCAAAGAAAACAACTTGACGTCTCTCTTCCAAAACCAAGATTGGTCTGACAAGCCCGGTCAGTTGTTTCCATTGAGAGAGAGAGAGAGAGAGAGAGAGAGAGAGAGAGTGTAGTGTGTGTGCGTGTGTGTGTGTGTGTGTGTGTGTGTGTGTGTGTGTGTGTGTGTGTGTGTGTGTCCTCCCGTATACATGGCATTACAAAAGAACGACCGTGACGACAGCAGGTGATTAAATGGAAACAACATATTGGGCTGGTCAGTGGCCATCTTGTTTAGCTTTCTGTGCTAAACCGGTCTGTGTTTAGTAGTTTTACTGTTGAAAATGGGTTGCCTCTCACAATGTTTTCGATGAGTTGTCAAATTAAATGACGTACCATTTTTGTTTCATTTCATCCATATATACCGAAACAACTTATGAGACTTGTTGGTATAGGCCAAAGCCTAAAAAACAATAAACTCTGTCCGAGTAAACAAAACAAAAATTAGACATTGACAGCAGAATCATTCCTGACCAAAGAACTCTTCTCGGTTCCTGGCACCATTCTATCCACTCCATTAGAAAAGTTAAAGGCCCTATATTCGTAACGGGCGCTCAGGGAAAAACTGCCGCTTACGAAGGTTTCAGGCTATTTGCCAAGTAGAAGGAGGTTTCATTTGACCATCGCGACCGTTTCTGTGACTTTGCGGCTTTTAATATTTGAGAAATACGACTTTCTTTGAGCCTACCCTCCTTTTCTTACCGGCTGTCCGGCAACACGAGTCTTAAAATAGCCACCAACCAGCGCCTCAAGCTGCTGGCCGAGACTGCAAACTATGACGTCACAGTCAGTGCAAGTGTAAACATATTGCTCCCGAAAAAGTGAGTACGAAGTGTGATTCCTAAGACAACCCGACAACCCACGCCCGTAAAAACAAAATTCACGAGTTCATCGAAGAAGCGGCGCCGACATACGCAAGAGCGCGAGTATGCAGTCTAAAGTTTCCCGAGGAATAGAAACTGCCGCGGTGGCAGACTGAAGCTGAGGGACTGATTGATACGCGCTTGGTCTCTCACGTCGGGACCAAAGGCTCACGGACGTTTGGCATTCACTCCATGCTGATGAATACGTAAGTAATCACTGTAGTATACCTGTTAGTGTGACTAGATAACCTGACTTTTGTGTCTGAAGAAAGTTTCGTGCCGACTAAGTATCCGAACAGCAGTGTTATGGCGGACAGTGGTTTCGCACCGAGTCACCCCGGCCATACAGTGGTTTGTGTGGCAAGACAAGAATAAGTGTACTGGCAGAAACAGTGCAACTTGATATGAAACAGAAGCAAGTGTGTAACACCGAGTAATACTGTTCCAATGGTTTTCTCATTTAGGGAGAATGAAAAGGGAACATAATTATGAGATAAGAAGTATTCAGTTTTCACACAGTGTGTTACTGATAATTGAACCACCCAGTCTAGTCACCAGTGACAGGCCCTAGCCAGTGGCATCTGTTTTTTTTTTAATTCTGGTAATGTCATGCCCATCATTTTAAAAATTATTTTTCTTTATTGTGTGTGTGTGTGTGTGCAGGTACTTTTCGTCAAGATCTCTACAGCCACCACTCATGCAGGTTAGTACACTTTTTGTTTCAGTAGTTTGTCGTCGAATTGCACAGGTCAAATTGCAAAAAATTATATACATATAATGTGTGTGTGTGTGTGTGTGTGTGCTTTTAATTCCACCAAGCTTGTATACCAATTAATGTACAGATGAAAATTAAATGTCATAGTATAAATTGGCTGTTTTATAATTGCTTTTCATGTTTTCTTCTTGTTGTTTTTTTTGTTGTTGTTGTTTTTTGTAAATGATGATTTATTCAGTATTGATAGGTGGGGGGATGTTTATAGTTCCAGTTTGGACGGATCCACCAGAAGTGGCAGGAACTTCTGGTTCCACAGCTAGACGCAGCACATCAACCCCAGCTGCAGCTGGAAGCATCTTTGCAAGGGTAGGTGTTTACTCCTGCAATTTCAGAAATCTCAGCAAATTCTGACAGGTACATGTACTTCATCAGATACTGTGAAGTTGTATTTATCATGACGCACTATAATAGTGACACTGGTAGTGGTGACTACTTGCGTGCTACAGTATGCTTTTATACTGTTTTTTATTTTTTTATTGTAGAGTTATGCATGCTTAAGCCACATGTATTATTCCAAGAAATCTCATACAACAGTGAACACAAGTATGATCATGTTTGTTGCAATAAGTTGTCTCTTTCCCTTTTGACAGTGCCACTGCCAGTGGTGGTAGTCAGATGTCTGGCGTGGAACCAACAGAGTGAGGAAGAAATGCCAGTGGCATCAATGTAAGTGAAGGGCTGTGTTCTGAATTTCTTGTCTAATCTTACTGTACATGTTAGTTTTATGAGGTTGGTTTACTTTGGTTGGGAACTAGTGCAGGTTTTGAGCCACTGTCAGTTGCTGACAGAACTCTCTCAGCTGTGATAAGCTCAGTGAGGCAAAGTGTGCTTGTGTTAGTGCACTGTAGTGTACCAAGTCTCTTAGTTGCCTGATGATAATCACCTTTGTGCTTGCAGTCACACTCACAAGCAGACAGCAAGAAATCAGCCAACTTTGGGTAAAAAAGAGGGCAAGTCAACATGCCACAAGTAAGTGATAACTTCTATGGTGTTTCTTTGGATTAGGGTTTCTAAGGTTTTCAGTGTTACTACATGTAATTGTATTCTCATCACGTCACATAATCATATCTGTGTGTGTGTGTGTGTGTGTGTGTTTTCGTTTTTAAATTTCATTCAAGTGTGTGTTTGTGGGAGGCTGGCCTTACCACTACAACAGTGACACAAACATTTAGTGATTTACAGAAAAAGAAAACAAAAACAACAGCCTCACCTACCCTACATTTTTATTTTTTTTTGGTTTCATTTTACTTCAACTGATCATGTTTACTGTGAGATGTGTACATGCAGTACATGTACACTGACGTCTGTAAGTTGAAGCAATACATGTTTGTGTGTGGTTCTTTACAGAAGGTAGATACTGCCTCCAGAGCCTGTGACTACCAAGTCTGGGAGGACAGCAAGGAAGAATCTCCTGTCAAGATTCATTCATGGACCCATTTGAGTGAGCAAGATGCTGGTGCATATTTTTGTTTATGTTAATAAGCAGGACCGAAGAAAGAGGTCTGTTAGAATGAAGTCATATATGTGAATCATAACTGAAGGAGAGTTACATTACTGTGTGTGCATTCTTGTACATGCATTTTCTACATAGACGAAGCATGTAATTTGTAAAGATTGTCAAAATATCACTTTGGGGTTATCCCTTTTGTGGAACATTCATATTGTCTTTCCAGGTGCACAAGTCGAAAAATGAAAACAACAGCATATACATATGTAGTAGTCATTGTGATAGTTGATAGTTGAGGGGGGTGGGGGGTCAGTTTGTGTACCCAGTGACCTTGTTGCTGGTCTAGCTCAGAACAGTTACGAGCGACTTAGCCAAAGTTTCACTAAGAGATCATTGTTTTTTTTTTTCACTCACTATGCCCATTGTGTGTAGGTTCTTTACATGGCAGTTTTTTTCAGTTTCAGTTGATGAATGCCTTCTTTCATCATAGGCATTCCACTTAGGTGACAGTAGAAGAAAGGAGGAGGAAGAAGATCCATGTGATGTTGATGATCCTGACTATGAGCCTTACTTCCACTTGACAGCTATACTGTAAGTTGTTATTCAGTTCTTGAATCATTATAATGAATGATAAAGCAAATAATGAAGTAATGAGTTTGCTTATTATGAAATACAACCATACCATCCCCTGTCACCAACAACTTGCATTAAATTTTTAATAACTAATAACTTGCACAAAACCTTTTCTTTCTACTGTAAATGGTAAACTGGTGTTTTGTCATCAAGTTATATGAAAAATACGCTTGAAAAGTGTTGAGGAGGAAGATGAATTACCCTTGTTCACGTGTGCTCTCAGTTGCATGTAGACTACTCGACACCATTTAATTAGACACCAGAACTGGGAACTAGCTTGATTTTTTAGATGGAGCTCCCTCGCCTTTTAGTTTTACTTCATGTGCCACATGTACTGACCTGTCTTCAGATGACTTTTTTTTAATCATTGTTACTAGTATTATTTTTAGTTTATAGCACTGTGGATATTCAGTAGATGAGAGTCTTGCTTGAATGATTTTATTTACTGTCAGGAAATGACTACTGTACGTTGGGGCTGTGGGCATGGACGCTAAGTCTAAAGTTCCCTGGACTCTGTGTTTTCCATGGGATCCAGCGCACCTATCTGGAATCTACCATAGGTGGCCACTGGGCTGACCACCAGCATAGTGTACTGAACTCTTTCCCGGGACAATCACCTATCATTCTAGGTAAAGGCTTCAGTGTGTGTGTGTGTGTGTGTGTGTGTGTGTGTGTGTGTGTGTGTGTGTGATTTCATCCATGCTCTCTATAAGAGTAAATATTGGCATCAGACATTTTCATCTGGTTTTGTTTTTAATTTCTGGAATGTGCATTTTCATCCACCTTCTTGTATGAGACAGTACTGGAACAGTACGCTGGACTATGCTTAATTTTATGAAAATCATAGGCATGTGTTTGAGTGGGTATCACCTGTTTTCTCTTTGCTGCAAGTCACAAGAGAAGAAAGGGGGTGGATTCAGGGGTGGGGGTGGTGGTAGGGGATAGAAAATAGCATACTATGAACACATGTACAAAAGCCAGTGCATTATCCATTCATTTTTGAACAGGCGCACGGCTGCACTGGAGGTGTTTCATCAGCACACACTGATGTATTGTGCAAATGGGTGTATCGTGTGCGAAACCTGCTAACTGCTCTGGACCACAACATCCACAGTGACGGGGGCATATGGACCAACAGGAAAGGGGAGCCAGTGTAAGTAGCGTTGCATGATTCAGTTGTCTGCACAAAGACATGGATGGCACTCTTCCACCTCAGGGCAGATTTCTGCCCAATAATTTTGGGGAAATCACCCCCCCCCCCCCCCCCCCACAAAAAAAAAAAAAAATAAAAAAAAATTGGGCAGTTGTGTGCTTAGGTTATTGACATGTGAGGTGAGGTTGGACGATATTGACAGTTCAGGACCCTCCCCCATATTTCTGGAGCATGTTGTTAACATGTTGTCGTCGCCCCCCCCCCCCCTTTTTTTTTTCCTTTTTTTAAAAGACATTTTCATCAGTTTCACCCCAGCAATGATGTATACGTGTGTCCATTGAAACTGGCATAGCTGTTGTTTTGTCACAAAGTTCACGTTTCAGTGACACTGAGAGATATTGAGCTTTATATTAGCACATACAGCTAGAGTATCCAACTGAATTTCATCATGATAGCACTAGCAGTTGACAAGAAATGATTCCTACGGTTTTTCAGATACCACAGATGCTTCAGCAAGAAGACAGGGAGATGGTCTTCCCAGAGAAGGAGAGGAAGATGTACCCACACATTCGGGACCGTGAACTTTCAGCTGTGAAAATGAGGCCAGCTGACAGACAGGGCATGTGGCAAAGCCTCAGACCTTTGGAGGATTTCAACTACGCTGGCGCCTGTAGAATATCCACCATCAAAACAACTTGTTCAGTCCGAAATATCACGCTTTGAGAAATGAATTTGTTCATTCTGCTTTTGCTCATTTTCAAAGCCTTACAGTTGTGCATAGTTGTGCTGTACATCAGTACTGTCATCATACAGCTGTGCTACTTCCTAAAATCTACTTCTGTGCTTGTGCATGACTTATACATATTGTAATTACTTTGCCGTCATTCTAACAACTATGTATTGTACTCTGACATTGAAATTGTAACTGTTGCATCCGGACAAAAAGAGGAAATCGAGTGAATAATAATGGCCATCCTGAACAACTAAACATTGAATTGGTGTGTGGTGTGTGTGCGAGTTGCATGAGAAAGACCAATGGCGTGTAGGTGAGCCAAACAACACCGACAGCGAAGAAGGGAGAAGTTTACAATATTATGGAAAACTGCTTTTTTATGTGGTCATTTTTGTCAATTTCAATACTTTTTTCTCATGCCCTTCCTGTGGGTTCACCTCACTTTGACAGTTGAGTTCTTTTTGTTTGTTTGTTGTTTTTGTCTAGTTACAGAAGGCCTATTTTGATGGTGTGTTGAAAGCAATCAGTGTAGATCAGATCACAACAATTCTTAGCACTCAATGCTTGTAAAGCATCCAGAGCTGCTGTAGAAGGGAGGCTTTTTGTAAAAACCCTCTGTTACTGTATTAATTTTATTATTATTACTATGTAATACTACCTTTTGACTCAGTTCAATACATCTCTCGCTGTATCACAAACACGAATGCACAAGAATAGCTTCAGCATCTTCAGCCAAGGTGTATTGTGAACATGTACCACACATGCTTTGCTTTGATCTGTCAATTTTCTGCAGTTCCAGTGCATCTACAACTCAAAAATGTTTGTTTTTGCTTCTAAAAAAATACATAATCAAATAACCAAAGTCATACACATCTTTTTTTCTTCACAAGTCTGAGGAACTCAAAGACAAAAAGGGGTATTTTCTCACTTTTAGTGTTACATAAATAAAAAACGTATACACATGAAAGAAAAGTGTTCGCTCTTTTTATTCTTCTGGTCCACTTTTACAAGGACACAAGGCTTTTGATATAAAGTTCATCTACATACATTGCTCATGATTGATGCAGAAAGTCTACAGTCAGCACTCCCCTTTTAGCTTCTTGAAGACGGAGGGAGAGAGAAAAACAAAAAACAAACCACGACAATACCACACATGTGGTCAGCATTTACTACATTTCTATGAACATGAGTGATTATTAGTGCTACCAACATGGTGCTCCATTACTAAGGTGTGTATATCACTATATATATGCAGCATGTAAGCTGCATGGCCGAAATGGCAGAAACAAGCAACATCAGTGAAGTTAGTGTTCAAACCAACAGTCTAGTTCAGCCTCGATGGGATAAACCCTGTGTAGTGGTTGATAGGGTGAGGATAGTGATCCCGAATCACCAACACACGTGGGGATGACCCGCCTGTCTCCTGCACCTAGACCATGCTGAGTATGAGGAACTGCCTGTACACAGCTTGGTGGTTAGCTTTGCGCTCGTCATCTTTGCCATTGCAGACAAGCATGTCTCGCCTCATTATCTGTGACAGCTGCAGAACCATCCTGTCCGGGTACTGGATTTCCTAAAATAAGAAGAGTATTTCTGAGCAAGGTCTGTTATTTTCAACTGTGAAAAGAGATAGGAAACAGAATAACACGGACCAACAAGTAAATTTTATGTTTTGGTCGTAAATTTCAGGCATAATTATGCATTTGCATGAGAGGACAGGTGTCAGATTTTCACTGGTGCAAAGTTCTACGTGTTTCATAGTTTAATAATACCAGTTTACTTTTAATGAGGAAGTAGGTAGAGGAAGTACCTACTGGGAGCAAAAATTGGCATTGACCATAACCACAGCAGAGACGTTCCAAGTTCAGCATCGGATGGCATGTTTCTGCAGGAGACAAAAGTGCACCAGGAGGACTGGCCAGAATGAGGCATAGGGCTGTGGCCACCTGGCTGCCCCTTCTACAGCTCCAGAAGGCTGAATACTGGTATGAGGCCTGGCTGTGCCTCAATCATGTCTACCGTCATCCCCTTCAGTCTTCTTGTCTCCATCTTGTCCATTGTCTTCTGAAAATAGTGAAATATATATACAATCCACAAGCATTTTAGTTGTGTGTTGTCACTGGGTGAGGGCTCTCTCTCTCTCTTATTACAGTAATCAAAAATTCTAACCTGTTGTCCTGTTATTATTTCAACCTTTTAATCTCAGCTACAAGATACCAACCTTTTCATCTTAAAACTGGGACTTCAGGATGGCTTACCTTCAACACAGTGATTAAACACTACACTGTGCACACACATGGGCATGTGTTTGGCAGAGAGAAAAGAGTAATGGTATCCTACTTTTTGCTATTCAGGGATATTGAAAATAAGACGAGTGTGTAATGTCTTACCTTCAACTGTTCTCGTCTTTCCTCCAGCATTGCTGCCACAGTACGTGCTCCTAATGCTGCAGCACCTCTGCCCCATGCAAGCATGCTGGTGATACATGCACTCCCTTCTCCTACAAGTACAACAGCAAAAAAAAAAAGCAAACTGTAAAACAACCAGCTTGTATAATCTGAAGCACATTTTATGGTGAATCAGACACCGACTACAAGGACTTAGTTACTAGTAGGCAAAATTTTAATTTCGTTCTCTCCCTCTCCGGGCTCTGATGGTGTGAGTGTGACTGGAAATAAAATCAACCTCGTATTCCTCCCTACATCCCTCTCCTCACACCGGCACACACACACACACACACACACACACACACACACACACACACACAATTGAATTTATCAACTGGTGCGCTTATTTTGAGCCACGGAAAGGAAGGATGATTCATAAAGTAAACTAGTTTGAAGATCATGGGAAGCGTTATCGATCAACACTGATCTTTCATTCTTTGCCTTTGGTATCCTGTCAACGAGTCAACGATGCGCTAGCTGACCCATTGCAGCCTACAAAACTTACAACAATGGTCACAGAAATCCAAACTGGAATGTCAAAGATTGGAAATCAATGCGTGAATGTTATCAAAATTATGAAAATGTGGAATAAAGCTTACCGTGATCGCACGTAGGCGGCCAGCCCACCAACAAAATCCTTCAGGCAGCGCGCGCTAAAGGATGTGACGTCACTGTGGTCTCGGTGTCCCCGGCCTAAAGCTTCACTGGCGTCTGCTTCGAACGCGATGACAAAACAAGCTTCCAGAGCGACACATGTGCCGACCCGAGACACCACAACGGTCTCAGACGCTATTTTGTGACCCAAGTGACTGATTCTGATGCACAAATTACTCGCATTCGATGATTTTTTTTCCACACGCTATAGTATGCTTGTCATAGCCACGTTCTGCGTATAGAGCCTTTAAACTGTTCTTGTTATATGTTTGATCATGATGTAACCTTTACACCATTTCTTCAGTATCACTGATGTTAGTTGAATAACTTTCACTCACCTTTAGATTTTGGGGTGGCATCTTTGGGTGGTGGATTTGCTGCTGGGTCATTGTAAAGGAATATATAAGTATGTTTTTAAAACGCTGACTTAAAACAAAAACCAACAAAATGACGTCTGTAAGTGTTTGTGTGCTGCATTCGTAAGTTTCAGTGGGCCATATAGATATATATATACCCATTATCCAATCAGAGGCCTCCAAAAGGACACACCTCCAGCACATTTTCCTTTCATTTCTGACTCCCTCTGCACAATTACAACACATCTGTTGACATCCTTGCGTTTAAACAACAAATTCAAGATAAAAACATCACAAATGTCTCTGTCCTTTTCGATATCTGCGGTTTGGCAGACTTTGACCTTGTTTATGAAACACCATTTCAGACAGACAGCCTGACAGACACTGTAAAAGTAGGACAGAGCAGTTGCACTCTATCAGTTTTTGCCAAAAAGGATACGTGCCGAAGCTGCTAAAGTTCCTTGTGATCTACAGAAAAGAAGCTGAGGAAGGCATTTCCTCCCGAAAATAGCGATCGCCGTTCTTGTGGAAGACATTCTTCTCCTTTCGCTTGTCGTGTATGTAATGTGTTGATCCTACCCGACGACCTTCACCCTCAGTAACGACAAAATAAGAACTGAATTCCGAAACGCATCGCAGAAACGCGATTTTTGTTCCTGCGTTGGTTTTTCGGAATATCTACTTCAAACTTATGTGAATAAACATAACTCGCATACACAATCAAAACGTGTTTTTTTCCGGTGACAAGAAACCCTTCAATGAAAAAGAATAATGCCAGGCTGATGCAATCCTGTGTAAATTCCATATTTTTATTTTTACGAAGGCAGCATGGCTGACTATAGCGAAGTCGTGCTTCGGGAAGTTGACAGAACTGGAGATGTGGACACACTGTCACTTGCAAAGCAACTTGGGGTTGACCACCAGAAGCTGGTCGGTGCAGTCAAAAGTTTACAATCGCTTGGAGGGGTAAGTTTGCTGTGTCGATTCTGCAGTGCTCATCAGCTTGGCACACACGCCGGCTGTCATCTGGAACCGGCCCCTTGGCCCTCCAGACTTGCCACAGGCAACACACCACCAGGTCATATTCTGGTTAGTCGCGACGCAGAATGAAGTTGTGGCTGCGAAATGATTTTTTTTTTTAAATATCATTATTGCCAGAATATATTTCTTTGGGGATGGGGGTGCGGGGAGGGAGTGGAGGAAGACGCAGTGACTTTTTTTGGGGGGGGAGGGGGGGGGGGCACACACGTATGTATGTATACATAAGGCTGCCGATATGCGACAGAAAACTTACATACATACAGTACATGTTTTTGCCTCCTTTTTTTTGTACACAGATTCTGCAGGTGGAACAGGTTCAGAGCAAGCACCTTCAGTTGACAGATGAGGGGTCAGAGGTCGCTGAGAAAGGAAGCCATGAGGCACTTGTGTTCCATGCTGTTCCTGCTGATGGGATTCTTCAGGCAGAGTTGATGGTTGGTGGCTTGCTAAAAGTGAAAAATAATAAACAGAAAAAACTTAATATGCTACTCAAAGAAGTGAAAGCCGAGGAGTCAATGTCAGCAAGTTACACCCATAGTGGCATTAGTGCTCATGCTCATATTACATTTTCAGACTAGTTGTAATGTTATAATTTGTGATTTTTTTATTTTTTTTTTTAAACAAACAGAAAACTGTTCCAAATGCGAAAGTGGGGTTCAGCAAGGCCATGTCGGCAGGATGGATACGCATCGACAAGGCTGCGGAGGGTGGACCACGTGTTTTCCGGAAGGTTTGTTCATCATTTGACACTGTTTACCAGACCAATCATAATCTGTTTAGCTGGTTTTCTCTTCAGTGACATTTGGGGGAAATAATTTGTATTTAAAAAGTAAACCAATAGAAATGAAGTTGTGTTTCAATTTATTTTTTTTTAAGCTAGTGAGTAGTCCAAAAGCATTGCTTATTAGCTCTGTAGATGTTTAGAGTTCACTGAGAACAAGAGCTGTTTAAGTATCTATTATTATCATTATCATGGTGGATTTTTATTTTCAGGTTGACAGCATCGACGACCAAGTCCAGGAGTGCCTAAAAAAGATCCATTCTCTTTCACTAGATGGCATCACAGATAGTCAAAAGGCGGAGTACAAGAAACGGAAACTTATTGCTGAAGTGTAAGCGCCAAGAACAGTATATATCCAGAACCGTGTGGCGACAGCGACATCTTGACACGCACACACACACACACAAGTGCTGTCTCTGTGGTTAATAAAATTGAACAGTTTTATCCACATAGGATAAATTTTCCTTGGATAAGTGTACGAGGCGAAAAACATATTACGCAGTACTGCTTTAGCATTTATACATTACAGTAAACTGTTTGCACGTAAATTGTTGTATTTTTTCTTTAGCATAAACATTGTTCTTTTGGCTGTAAGCGTGACTTTTCTTGTCAAGATGAAATGAAAGGCGGTTGGTATATATATCTATTTTGTCATCCTACAGAAAGGAGACAAGTTATCGTCTGAGGAAGGGAGAGAACTTTACACTGTCAATATCCAAACCAGAGGTTGATTTGACTCCAGAGATGATATCAAGGTCAGTAATTGAACTACACTCGTAAAGGAACGCTGGAAGCTTTTGTGTGATTGTTGGCTTTCAGGTGCAAAGGTTCTGTTTGTATTTTAGAGCACAATTTTTTTTTTCTGTGGAGGAATTGTGGTTGCAGGGGGACGGTTAGTAACACTTGAGAAGTAACATGAGAGGGGTCTCTCAGTCTGTGTGTGTGTGAGAGAGAGAGAGAGAGACTGTCTCTGTGTCTGTGTGTGTGATGAAGTCTAATTGGCAAGAAAGTCAATAACCCAGTCATCAATTTCAATCACTCCTGTAGCGGCTCTTGGAAAACGAAGCAGTTCAAGCCGTACAACTTTGATGCCCTCGGAGTGCCTCCGGAGTGCGGCCATTTACACCCGCTGCTGAAAGTCCGTACACAGTACCGCCAGATCTTCCTGGAAATGGGGTTAGTGGTGTTTGTCATTATCATTATCACTTTTCTTGGCACCCGAAAGCGCAAGCACATTTGCTACATGCACACTTTAAAGATGAGAATGTTTTCACTGGAATCTTGGTTGCTGTTGAACCTAAATGTTTGAAGAACACATGGGTTTTGAAACAAACATATATCTTCTGGTCAGAATGTGGCTGCGTGTGAGAGGGTACTTGTAAACAACTACAGACGCAACCTGCTCGTTCAAGGGGATGAATCAAGGAATGGTTATCCCACAAGAACACAAGTAAGGCTGATGCCACGCAGGAATGCTTTTAGTCCAAACAAACAGTGAACGAGGTGTTTTCCTGTTTCTCATGCGAAATGCAGCGACAACATACCTTTGCCATATTTTTACAGTGTTTTGAGCTGTTTTTCATGTTTGTTCAAACAAAAATGAGAAGTGCATAGGGAGGAGCAAGAGGCACCGGGGTAGTACGAGGACACCGTTGTATGTTTCGCACACACATGTGCTAAGTGGTAATTTGTTCAACTTCATCGTTGCAGGTTCACGGAGATGCCAACCAACAACTTTGTTGAGAGCAGCTTCTGGAATTTCGACACATTGTTCGTGCCACAGAAGCATCCTGCCCGAGACACACAAGACACTTTCTTCATATCAGGTGTGCATATCAGTGTATAGTAGTTCATTTGAAGTGTTTTGAACAACAAAAATTCACTGTAGGTGTTTTGGCTGGTCTTGGATTTTTTTTTGTTTTTTTGTTATGGGTTTTGTTGTTGTTTTCCTGTCCTTTTTTTTTATATTATTGGTCACATATTTATGTATGTGTGTGTGTGGGTGTGGGGGGGGGGGGGGGTACATGTATTTATTTCCTCTATTGTTTGTGTTATATCTCAGGTGAAGGAAGTGGGTTGCGGCTGTTTGCTATTTTATGACTTTTATAGGACGACTAGCCTGTTCACTTGTTTTCCCCAGTCATTTCTTTTCTACTAGACTTTCCTTATACCCATTGTGCTGTCTTCTCTCAGTAACAGTTCTCTCTCTTCCATCCAGATCCACAGAATGCCAGTGCTTTCCCTATGGAATACTTGGAGAAGGTTAGCAAAGTTCACGGAGATGGAGATTTTGGCTCAAGAGGGTGAGTATGGTGTGATCACAGTTAATGATTCTGTTTTGTTATAATAATTATAAATGATGGAACTATGTCTTTTACAATGAAAGTAGACTAACTGTAAAACCTCCAGACAGTGATTACTGCTGCTGATTAAATCCTTTACATGTGAATTTTTTGTCCCCCTGTTTTTATCCACAGGTATCGCTATGAATGGCGAATGGAGGAGACGGAGAAAAACGTCCTTCGGACACACACCACAGCTGTCAGTGCCAGGATGCTGTACAAACTTGCTCAGCAGGTATTGTCCAAGCTTTAACTGTAATGGCAGTCTTTGTTTTGTATGTGGTGGTGGGGGTGTTGGGGGGGGGGGGGTCTAATTATGCATGGAAGGGTTGACACAAAACACATCGTATCTTCATGTTTGCTGTCATCTGCTAATTACACACCTCAAATTTTCATTAATTAATTTAATTAGTCATTAATGATTGTTTGGTTTACTGCATGTCTATTTCCTTGTGCCCACAGAAACCCTTCAAGCCAGTCAAGTACTTCTCTATAGACCGTGTTTTCCGAAATGAGAACCTCGACGCTACACACCTTGCCGAGTTCCATCAGATAGAGGGAGTTGTCGCTGACTATGGTTTGACCTTGGGCGACCTCATGGGTGTCATCAACGAATTCTTCCAGAAGCTAGGTGAGTTGTTAACGCAGTAGATCTATACTCTTGGTACATTGGGGGGGTGGGAGGGGTCATACAGGTATGCATGCAGCGTCAGTTTCATCTCAGTCAGTTCCTTATGAACTTGTCACTTTTATCCTTTCAGGGATCAAGAGGTTACGTTTCAAGCCAGCATACAACCCGTACACCGAGCCCAGCATGGAGATCTTCAGTTATCATGAAGGCAAGTGTCCCATTTATTGGTAATTATTGTGAATTGAGGTGCGTTCCGTACCAAGCTCCAGCTTATACTCCTGGTGAATTGTGCTCTTGTATTTGTCATGGAGGTTAGTAGGAAAATTTTGGCACCATTTGGTCCACATGTACTCGTTTGCTTCACCTATGGATGAGCTTGTCCGCCAGTGCCCTGTTACAAAATGTCACCTTCCCTACCCAAGACTTCAAGCAGTGCAAAAGTTAAAATGCTTTTGATCATAAACAAATGAGTTCACAGTGAATGGTACGAGTGACTTTTCTCCCGTGCGCAGGTCTACACAAGTGGGTGGAAGTAGGCAACTCTGGCGTGTTCCGGCCAGAAATGCTGTTACCAATGGGACTCCCTGAAGATGTGGCTGTGATCGCTTGGGGACTGTCTCTAGAAAGGTGAGAGAAGAGGAAGACACCAATTCATGTGTGGCAATAGAGCATTAGTTTTCTGTTGTTTGTTTGTTGTTTTGTTTATTTTGTGCACACATGGTAGGTGAACTTGTCTGTCAGTAACTATTTCTTGTGCTAGTCATCATTTGGCCCTCTACAGCGATTTTTCCAAGTTTACTAATCTCTGTTCATGCTGTGCATATTTTCAGGCCCACCATGATCAAGTATGGCATCAACAATATCCGTGACCTGATCGGACCAAAAGTTAATCTTCAGATGGTGTATGACAACCCCATTTGCAGACTTGACAAATAGCCACACTGAACAATAGCTGTGAAAAAGATAGTTTTGGAACTTCTGCCAGAAATGAAGGCTGAAATTAAAGGAACCTGAGCCTTAGAAATGGATTACAGATCCAGGAAAGAATCGTAAGAGAGTTTGAAATGAATGGAGAAATGTGACTGTGTAGACTGAAAGCTCTTGTTTTGGAGGAAGGAATTCCAGCAAATTAGCACAGAGACTGTTGTGGAGCTGTGATAACAAAGGTGCACACAAAAACATCTCACAAGCGTATGGGTCATGCAGTGACGCTTGCAGTACCGGATTGGCCCACAGAATGTACTTCAATAAAGTCTGCAGAATTTCACTCAAGCACATCATATCCACAGCCAGCTTTAACATCAAAAACAGTTTAGTACTGACTCAGATTAACAGTTGTACATAGACATTTTTCTTGTCATGTTTTATTTATTTTTCTTCACAGACATTGATTCCACTGGCAGCAAGGTGGAAATGGTTTAGGAAAGGAATCAATGAATTTGAAATGTATTTCATGCAACGAACTTGCAGTCCAAGTGAATTTTTGAAGTTTACGAATTACGGTGTCTGGTAGATGGGCTAAGGTTGTATAATTCTTGGAAACACTCTTGATGTGAATTTGTGTTGTTCTTCACAGAACTATACATGGCTAAGCCAAGCCAGACCACACACAAACACAGACACACACATGGATTGAAAAATAAGACATTGGGGGTAATGACCTTTTTCCCCTTTTACTGATGTTGGGGCTAATAAATTCATGTTGATAGACTTTTCGTTGTCCACAATTTTTCACGTGTACATTTCCTTTCGAATGTCTTCTTCCTCTCACACACACGCGCGCGCGCAAGCACACACACGCATGCACGCTTTACATCATTTACCACAGTGATCACATATTACCACACAAGAAATACTCTGCACAACTCGCAGGCACACGTAACACTGTTTTCCCTTGCATCCTACCATTCATCTTCACAATCACACCATCTTAAATTCTGTCTTGCAACACACTCACACACGCAATCTGTAATTGTCTTCAGGACACTATTGCACTCTTTTTCCCATCCAGAACTTGGGCTTGGCTTTGATCTCTCGTGTGATGGCGTTGGCCGATCGTCCCAGTTTCCTCCTCTCTGCTTTGTGATCACGCAGTTCTTGGGCCTTGGCTTTCTCTGTGTAACTCTGCATAACAAAGAACAGGGAGCATTTCAATTTGGATTTGAACAGAGCATTCTGAGGAATTGCAATGAAACTGAAAACTGAAATCTAGAGTGCACACACATGACTTTCACACCAAGCCCTCTCTGAATATTTGTGTTCTTCATTGTTTTTGTCTGTTTTCTTCGTTGTTACTGATTTTCATAAACATGATGGGCTGAAGTAGCTGGGTACTGTCTGAAGCTAGACCAGTAGCATGGCCATCAGGTACATGGACTGACTACTATCCCTCCCAACTTCAAAGAATTACAAACAACTCGCAGACTTAAAACTATTTTGTTTTGTTTGTTGCATCTAGCACACAGTTTCAATGTTTCCACAAAATTAATGGCTCAAAAATGACATTCTGACACTGTCAAGTCAAGTCAAAACACCTTATTTATCCCACAAGGGGCAATTCATCATCAATAACTATTAACTCATGACAAAATATTATAAAGGATATAAGAGCACATTAAACTAAATTACTAAAAAAAATTAAAAACTGTGTCCATGTTCTTGCGTGCTCTGTCACAAATAGTGAACAAGTAATTCAAAGAATACACTTGTAAAATGCACATAACAGGTGTGAACAAAGCCAAAGCTGCAGAAAGATCCACAAGGTGGAAAAATTCAAACACAAACACAGAATATACCATACCTTTTGCAGTTTGAAAGTCATTTCCTTGTTGCCAATGGAACTGTATGTTGATTTCTCTGCCTCTTCACTCAGCCGCTCTGCTAATGTTCTCCTGTTGGATTCAATAATATTTTTTAATGGTAGCAGTATAGGTGTTGAACAGTATAGCGAGATACTGTAGCAACGAATATTCCCACCATCCACTTGTCATTACAAAAATGAGCTTGTTCATATTTTTCTTTCTAACAGTATCGTTAAATATAGAAGTGTTTTCTTCTTTTATTTTAAATTCAACTGTCAAAAAAAAACATCACAAAAGAACCTTTCCCAAGTACTCATACCAGAATTATTACAAAGGACTTATCCTCACCCAAAAGAATAAAAAGATTTAAGAGGAAAAATACACACTTCATTTGTTTCTTCTTGTTGTCCTTCAAGTTTTTCAGCTGTTCTCCTTCCTTCATCTCGAAGAATTTTGGCCGAGACGTCTTACTGACTGCTGACTTCTCCGGCTTTTTCTTTGACCTGACTTGTGACTGCTGTGGTCTTGTTGGTTTCTCTGGTTCCTCATCATCATCTGAACTGCTGCTGCTGCTCTCTGAGCTGCCGCGGCCTTCCCACTCCTCCTGCAGCCAAAACCATGATTGCAATGAAAATGGCAATATTTTTTCAGAGTGACAAGATCATTTTTCTTTTATCCTCACATGGTGGTAAAGGGTGTCAAATTCCAAAACGGTCATAAACTGAAAAGTAAGCAGAATGGGGAACAGCTTTTGAAAAGCCAAAAACATCCGCATAGCTGGATTTTTAATTGTCCCTCTTACTTTGATGATGATGATGATGACTGGCTATTTTAGGGCTTCATATGTATAATAGAACTAAAATGTCCTGGCTGACCCACATTTGTTCGGAATCAGGACTCTGGCACAGAAATGCTAGGACATATGCCCACCTTGATTTAGAAATTGAAGCAGTCCATGACCAATGTCAGACGTAGATATGGCTCTGCCATTTATAGTGTGCTATGTAAAACTTCCAAACAGTAAGCATGCTCACTGCACCTTATAAGTGGGGAAACGAGACACTAAAACAGTAAAAGAACAAGAAAAAGAAAAGGGGGAAAAAAAAAGGCTTGTTTTCACCACCCCTAACCTGTATCTGTTCAAACTTCTCGATCACTTTCTCCTTGTCTTTCTGCTTGCTCTGCTCCAGTCTCGCCATCACTGGATTCAGCAGGCGGTACTCTTCGCTCATTGTGTCAATCTGGAAATCTGGGTTCTCGAACATCAGCTTGAATCGGTCGTCCTTCAGTGGGTTGACTCCAGCCTTCTGCAGTTGCCCGACAAAAGAAATGAAATTTGAATACACAAACTAGGCACAGCAACTATTATTATTATCTTTATCATGACCAAACTTGAATGATCCTTGCACTAAGGTAACAGACCCTCTTAAGCTGTCTACACAATGACCAGTTCCAAGCTGAGTTTTGTTCTATAGCTGCTATGTCCAATGTCTAAGGGAAGTTTATTCTAGCACCGTGCCTTTCCCAAACCACTGCAATCATCAACTCTCAACTGCGAATGCTGGCTGACAAACCAACGTTTACAAATACGCAGTGAAACTTATAACTTCCAAGCATCCATCGTCCTCTACAAACCTTCATTTTCTTCTTCTTGTGCATCTCGCCTGCCTCCATTTCCTCTTCCTCTTGAAGCAGTCTCTCAGCCATGGCACGGTTTACACTGGGCAGTTTCTAGAAGGAAACAAAACACAAGGCATTAGAACCAACTCCACACTGCATCAAAAGCACTGAGGATTTAAGACTGCATGCTGATTCATCACAAAAACAAAAAAGAAAGAAAACAGATTTTACAAAAGTTGCTTTGATAAAATCAAGCTGAGCAAAACTATTTGCATTATTGTAAAATGCTATCCTCTCAGTCACCATAATGACGGCCGATGAAATTAGTGTAATAACACCAGGAGTAGTCTGGTTGTCTCACAATCAAACCACGCTGATAAAATTATTCCGATTTACCGATTCAAACACATTTACAGTCACAGTAACAGTCCAACAGAATGGTAAAGAACTTTACACTTGTCTTCACTCTGTTGGTGCGGTCCTCCTCAATCTTTTTGCGGACTTGATCCTTGCGATATTCCTCATAGGCGAATGGGTCAGCTATGGACTTTGCCTGTAACACAAATTTATACAAAGCATGTGTTTCAAAGACATTTTATCTCTACTGCCAGAAGCCATTTTACCACAAAAAACCAGAAAACACAAGCCCACCCAAATAGATAGTCCACCCAAAACGTGAAAGATTGCATGGCAGCAATGGATGGACACCTGCATAAGCAAATATTCAACAACGATACATTGAATAGAGCTGTTCTTATTCTTTTTAGTTTATAATTACAGCCAGGAGCTAGTGAAAGGACAGTTACGCAGAAAACCACATCAAAACAAAAAGTGCAGATCTCCTTCAGCCTCTCACCTTTCTGTACAATCTGATGTCAACGAAGAAGCCATGCATGTACGAGCGGAGGAGGTTTGAGCCGATGAGGTGTGACAAGCCGAGTTCCTCCAGCTCCTTCCTTGTGATGAACTTGTAGTCATCATACACTGGAGAAAAAAAAAAAAAAAAAAAATCATGTCAGGTTCAGCTCATGTGCAGATGTGTTTGTAAACACTTTCTAAACAACGGTAGACAGGTACACTTGGTTACAACCTAAAAAGCAGTCCTTCAGACAAGTGTGAAAAAAACACAAAGAGTATGCTACATCGCTGCAGATCAAAGGTTCCATCAACTTACACACAGCAAGGAATAAACCAGTTGCTTGTGTTGCTTATACAGGCTATCACATGTACAGTTTGTGTTGTGCACAGATTTTATCTACCACACTTCTGATTAAGAGCAAACTTGCTTGTGCATACTTGCAACGGTTACTACCGGCTGCCGGAAAGATTCATTCACCCACCTGTCTGAGTGCTGCTCTCCTCAAGTTCCTCTGTCAGGTTGTCCAGGAATGCACACCATTTGGGTGCTGTTCCCAAGGACTGGAAAAACACACACACAAAACAACATTTCCTAAGTGATTTGCATCATGACGCTGAAAGCCAGTTACATTCATCACGAGGACCACTGATAGAGTGACATGGGGTACATGCTGTCAAGTTATACCATTGCTAAGGACAAAAGATTACCTTTTATTATCCCATTACTGGGAAATTCAAGTCAATGGTTAGGGCATACCACAAGTCAGCAGTTATGCAACTTGAACTGTTCAGGTTCTGACATTATGGACCCAGTAGTAGTGGCTCATACTACATGTAATGTACATTCAATGGGCTTAACTGGGTATGTTGACTGGCATGCCACTGAAGACGATAAGATTTCCATCAACAGCTAATCATAAAATTCTAAGCACTAGGGTTTAATCAACAAAAGAATCACTGACATGAACACTTACTGGAATGTAATATGTCAGAATCTTCGGTGCTTCGTTGGCGATGAATATAAGGCCTGACTCAGGCACAAGACACAGGTTATTCAAGTCAGGCCCTGGTTCTATTGACGTGTATGGTTTGCCCTGGAACACAGAACTCATGCAATAAATGAAGTTGATGCCTCTGTGATACCAACCAGATGTTACAGTACCATATAAGTCTAGCCAACTGGTTGACATGTTTATTAAGGAATAGGAGTGACAAAATATCCTGTCTTGTTCTTCTTCTTTTTGCCTCCAGGAATGGCAGTCCATGAAATCCATAAAACCTCTTAAGAAAATAATAAAATCAGCAGCAGGCTGAACATGTATATGAAAGACAAATAACATTCAAGAGGCATCATCTGAAACAACAATTTCATCTCAGACTCAGTTAACTCTCGTAAAAAAACAGGACTGACTACACATTAGATTAAAAACAAACAAAACATGCTGACAGTGTGATGGTCCTACTCACAGAATTTCTGTCCCACAACTTCACGATTTTGGAGTCCATTGACAAGACCAGGTCCAGGGGTTCATGGAAAGTGATGTCTCGAATTGGGAGGTCGTACATGTGGTCTTTTGTCAGGAATGGTTTATTCGAGCGTATGTCGTACAGCAGCACGTGGCCCGTGCTCGTTCCCAGGCCCATTGTCAGGCCATCTCGGAACTTCAGGCTTGTGATTTCTGGTACACTGCCAACCCTATAAAAGAAAGTTTTAGAAAGCTCAGTTTATCTTTTTGTGTGAAGTCATTCTATATTTGGTCAACGTTGTCTTGGCATAACTCAGATTTGAGAATAGCTCAGGAAGACGGGAAGCCTGGAAGCATGCGTTATGTAATCTGGTGATTTCTAGAAAGAACTGCACAATTCTGTTGGGTTTTTTTTTTTTTTTTTTTGTTTTGTTTTGCACGAATTTGCTCTTTCTTTTTCGGACAAGATTTTCTGCTCTGCAGACCTGCAGTGACACGTACAGAGAAAATGAGAAATCTATTAAACAGCAGAACAATTCCTGGTGCATGGCCCAGATGGCCAACATGGCCAACTTACTCTAGATTTTCAACATATTTGCTGGTAGCCGTATCCAACACTCCTGCCCGGGTCCGATCTCTTGGGTCCCAGCACTCCACAGTGCCTTCCTTCGTGCCGCAGGCAAACAGGTAATGTTGAGGGTTGAACTCGCAGCACAGCACCTCTCTAAAATAAACCAGTTCAGAAAATTCAGAAGATAGCTATTATACCACAAGCAAGGGCATAAACTTAGCAGGTAAGACTAAAACATATGGTGGTTGGGGGGTGTTAGAGGGCTCTAAATTTCACTGCTAGATCTAGAGATGCACAGAGCACTACAGTGACTCCTGTACTAGAAGTCATACTTTTCTTTCAAATCATGGGTGGGTGTGTGTGTGTGTGTGTGTGTGTGTGTGTGTCAGAGAAAGAGAGAGAGAAACTCTCATTACACAAGAAAGAAAAAAAAAAAAAAGTTCTTACGTAGCATCAGTCGTCAATGGAGAACCGAACTGTCCTCGCTCCAAATTGAAGCGATAAATCTCAGGACTGAAACATGATGTTTGTAACAGTTACTAAAAAACGCACAGAGAAAGGATGCAATACATGTTGGAAAAAAATTTACACATGATTGTGTAGTTGTATACAAAGACTGAGTAAGAGTAAGAAAACAAAAACTCAAGATAAAAAATAAGTAGCTGCCCACCTGGATATAATATTATTATAATTTGCTATTAACTCATCTGCCACAAACTCTACTCCTGTTAAACGAAAGTGTCAAGCCCCCAGAATTCAGCCAATCGCGCCCAGAGGCATTACTGAGCAGAACACATGGCATAGTCTGGCAAACTCTTTGGCCTTGGGATTTGCTGAGTGGAGTCTACTGTACTTCATCATACAGATCGCCCTTGTCAGCCATCTGCGCACACACTAAGAGACCAAGCGCAACCAATTCCAGGATGACGAGAGTGCTGTTTGCTAAGTAAAAAAACACCATTTGCTATTGTCATCATTATCATTTTCATTGTCTGCCCTACTAACCTTACACCCACGAAATAAGCATCACAAGATGTCTGATGGTAGCTGAGGTCGCGGCCGAACTTGGGGATTCTGGTTCTGTGGTGGCGGCCAAACTGTGTGTGGAACTCTATGTAGCGGTCATCTTGAAGAAACAGCAGCTAAAAAAAAAACAAAAAAAACACAAAAACTTTACTGACAAGAATGTTATTCCAACAATACCATAAAAACAGTTTTAAGTTTAATAACATGAGTTAACTTACTGCTAAAATAAAAATTCTGTTTTCTTTTTATGGGGAAGCTGACCTTACTTAAGTATGTTGTATTTAAAAATTAATACATTTTGGGTAACTGGGTGCCCTAAGCCATGTGTATACATGTGAAATCCGCACCTTTGAGTAGTCATCCGACAGAAAGATGAACTTCACCACCTCAGCATCAAGGCCTCGCTCAAATTTCATGGACATCTGGTGAACATCATAGCAGCGGATGCGAGGCTTGTATGTCCCTGCAATAAACTTACAAACTTGAACCGAGTAAAAATCCAGCCTGTTCGATTTACTGAAAAGGACTCTAAAGTCTAATGCACGTTACATCTAGATCTTAATAATCAGCTGAAGAAACACTGGGATGGTACTGTGTGCATAAATGCACAAGGATAAAAATGTTTTTAGCATGACATGATCATGTCAAAGACTGTAGTTTATCATCACTGCATCTCATCCCCCACCTTTCCAGTATTGTAGTTGTACACAGCAGATGTGAACAACCAACTAATTTGGTAGAACAACCTGGTCACCTGCTTTACACCATTTACATTAAGTCTGTTAGTTTTGGGGGTTGTTGTTTAAGTTTCTTTATCCCCTGGCCCACAAAGTGGGCAAAGGGCCTTTCTGCGGTCAACCACATCATCTGTGTGTTAGTAAATCTCCTAAATATTTAAAGAACAGGTGGACCGATCAACACCATTCTCTGTGTGTGTTGTCATTACCAATACCACATTCCAAAGACAGATATTTGTTTTCATTAACCTTCTGACGACGTCGTGGGTAAAAAGTTGCACACACACTGCTTTCGATGAAGGTATCTCGGTCAATATTTAAGTCACACCTTTGAAATTTCATGACTTTGTCAATAAATGGTTTGACTATGTTTATGCCAAAAATTGTGTTGTTTCACTTGTAATTAGCAGAGTAATTAAACAATAAATAAGAATAAGTTGTGAATTGCCTATATAAAAACCATGGGTAATTTGTTTCCCACGATGTAGGACTAGGAATAAGTTGAAATTTACCTTTCTAAAAACCATGGGTAATTTGTTTCCCACGATGTAGGACTAGGAATAAGCTGCAGTCTGCCTATATAAAAACCATGGGTAATTTGTTTCCCACGACGTAGGACTAGGAATAAGTCGAAAATTACCTATTTAAAAACCATGGGTAAGTTGTTTCACACGATGTACGACTAAGAAGTTTTTTTTAGCAACGTAGCCGGAAGGTTAACTTAATAAGCCCTGCACTAAAAGTAAAACTATCATTATCGAAACTGCTGTAGGTGGGTAACAGTGAAGCCCTTTGAATCACTAGAGCCATCAGCAACTAGTCCTCTCAGCATGCAGTGCATACCTCCCACAGTGGCCCGATAGCCCAGCTGTCCGGGGTCGGAGTTCCACTGCAGAGCTATGCAACAGTGACCTTGAGCAGTGTGTCCATGGGTGACATGCAGTTGGGGTTCGATTTATGCTTGCCTAAAATCATTTTTCACCACGAATCTTTGATGTTGCACAGCTAGATTTGTGGCTAGGGGCTTTTGTCAACGTGTGCATGCCCTTGGTTTTTGTTTTGTTTTCGTTTTGTTTTGGTTTTTTTTTTTTTTTTTTGGGGGGGGGGGGGGGGGGGGTGTTTTTTGTTTTTTGTTTGTTTCTTTTTTGGGGGGTGGGGGTGGGGGACGGTAATAGTAGTGGAGGTACTGACTATACAATTATCTACCTGTTGCACAGATGTAATTTTTGTCCTTGGACACCTTGACACAGTTGCTGACACACGGCATCTCAAAGTCCTGAATCAGCTCTATTCGGCGCTGAATATCTGCAATCAATCAGAAATCCGTGTATAATTTGCATTTCATTTTATCCTACACATCTGGACTGAAGTGCACACTATGCAAACAAAGCAGGAGCTATAGTTCCAATGGATTTGACTTTCAAGACCAAAATAATGAGTGAGTCTACAGCCCAAGACCACTAAATCTACATCATGGGATTTGGCATAACTGCATTTTGAGGATCACATGCATTGTTCACTTAGTCTCAAAATGGAAATACACACAAATGTTCTAGCAATATTATAATACAATTTGACAGAACAGAATGTTTGACTTAATTCAACAAGCATACAGGTCTAATAGGGATGGATTTAACTGGTAATTACCGGTAAAATACTGGTTTGAAAAGAAAAATACTGGTTGGAAAATCAGTAGCCGGTAGAACCTACCGGTTCTTATTTTGTTTGACTGGTTTCAAAAATAAAGGAAAAGAGAGAGAAAAAAGTCTCTGAGTCAGAGAGAGAGAGAGAGAGCCGTGCCGAGATGTTGTAGTGAGTGT
The DNA here is from genome assembly GCA_018292915.2 of Batillaria attramentaria. Taxonomy (NCBI): domain Eukaryota; kingdom Metazoa; phylum Mollusca; class Gastropoda; family Batillariidae; genus Batillaria; species Batillaria attramentaria. The sequence goes on along the minus strand of JACVVK020000017.1, from coordinate 2,780,136 downwards.
ATGACGCCTGTCGTTTACTTAATTGACAAACACCGTAACAGTTACAGTTAGCAATTAACTTATCACTGCACTCGTCGGCAGATTTTCGGTGGCAAAAATTGTTACTGGTTTCCGTGACTGGCCTACCGGTTCGCGTGCGAGTAGGTTTGTTTACTCTGACGTCGTACCGGTTTGGAAAATGCCTAGCGCGATCACTGTCTAATCACTTTAGTCACACTCTCCTTTCTCTCTGAAACACTATGTACCCAGCTATGATGTCTTTGCCTTACCTGTGTCCGTTTGCTGCAGTTTTCTCTTCTTCCTGTCTGTCAGCCACTGCGAAGAAATCAAATGCAGTACATTCCATTGTCACGATTGTGCTTGTTTGTCAACAGTTTTATTTTAACATTCTTCTCAGCACACTATAGCAGTCACTTTAAAACGGATAAGTCGTACCTCTGTCATGCAAACGGTGGTAAACCTATGGGTATGATTTCTCGTTCAAACTGGTTATTTTATGCTTTTGGTAACCGCAAGTTGCATAACCATGCACAAAAAAACTTGGGAAGAGTCAATGACTCGAAGTCGAACACACGGTTTCTTGCTAAAACTTAAGTCTGTGTGCGTACTGAACGTTACAATAATGCTAAGTTAAACGGCGAATACCTCAGGCAAGGACTTTCCAGCGCTAAGATTGTAGATCTTTACGTTGTTTGGATTGGAGACTTGCATCTTGTTTGTTTTTTCTCAACGGCTTTGCGTGTGTGTTATTTTTTTGGCAGTGACCGCATGGCAATGAAGGGAAATAACTCCAGTGCATTTCCTGTTTACGTCAGGTTTTTGCGCATGCGTAAACTTACACCTCTCAATAAATTATACCTCAGTCCATTTTTCTTCCCTACAAAAGCATCGTTAATACATGACATTCTTTTCGATTTGAGCGATTGTTTGGTGTGGCCTTTTTTTTTTTTTTTTTTTAATTAGAGCCGAATGCAAAGCTAACATTGCCCACAAAGTACGAAACCGGAAGTGGTAGTATAATCGCCATTTTGTTTTCGAAATCAGCAAAAACATTCGAGCTGCCGTGTCCAATATTAACGAAATTCGGCACCATGAATAAGTTTGGGGTGATGAACGTGCGCGACCCAAACGCGTACAAGTGCTGTTTTTGCTGTCATGTCAAAGTTGGGACTATTTTGTACGGTCTGTTCTGCTTGGTAAGTGAATTTTGTGTCTTGGTGGGTCGTCGATGACAAAAACAAGGGAAAGTCCCGGTCGCCACTGTTTGTCTGTGTAGTTTTTCAATTCATTAATCTGTGATTGAACATCTAATTTACTTACACGTGATAGAAAGCTTCAAGGTAAGTGTGTAAGTGGGTTTATTTTGCTTGTCACTGTGTGTGTCAGTATGGAATAAGTAATTTTTGTTTTGGTCCAGTAGTAACAATACTCACATGACACGATCTTGTCAGACACTTGTGGAAAATGTTGGTTTTTTTGCATTTTCAGTGCATGGTCTGGGGATGAGAGTGGTGACAGACTCCAGATATATATATATAAGTTATAACTGCTACTCTTTTCTAACCGTACAGTGCCAGTATGAGCGCTCTTCTGTTTGTGTTGGTCACTAACCAGTACTACTACTACTAGTAATGGTAGGAGCAGTTCAAGATGATGACGAAGCCCTGATGAGTAGATCGTCTTGATTTTATTCTTGTTTTGGATAGTTTAGTTTAGTTTAGTCCTCTTTATTCCCTGGGGAACATAGGGCTGCAACCACACTCCGCCAGCGCACTCGGTTCTGGGACGCCCTCTTTAGTTCGGCCCACGTCGTTCCGGCGGCCTTGGCTTCAGCGTCCGTACTCCTCCGCCAGGTCTGCTTCGGTCGGCCCACTTTGCGCTTTCCCTGGGGGTTCCAATCAAGGGACTGCCTGGTGACATTTGATGTTGGCTTTCGCAAAGTGTGTCCGATCCATCCCCATTTCCTTTTCTTGATCTCCTGCTCGATGGGGACCTGTCTTGTTCGCTCCCAGAGGTCTTGGTTGGTGATCACCAGTGGGTATCTGATGTTGAGAATGTTGCGGAGGCATCTGTTGATGAAGGTTTGCAGCCTGTGGGAGCCTGTCTTGGTGGTGCGCCATGTCTCCGAGCCATAGAGTAGGACCGACTTCACATTTGAGTTGAAGATCCGGATCTTGTTTCGCAGGGATAGGGCTGTGGATCTCCAGATGGGGCGCAGAGTGCGAAAGGCATGTCTGGCTTTGTTGGTGCGGCTCTTGATGTCTTCGTCCGTTCCTCCATCCTTGCTGACAACGCTGCCGAGGTAGATGAACTTGTCCACCTCTTTGATGTCTTCCTGGTGCAGCTGGATGGGGTCGTGCTGTTTGTGGTTGACTCTCATGACTTCGGTCTTGCTGATGTTGATCTTGAGGCCGGTCTTCTCAGCTTCTTCGGCGACTCTGTTCAGCTTCTCCTGCGCATCTTGTTGCTTGTGGGAGAGGAGGGCGATGTCGTCTGCGAAATCCAGGTCCTCGAGCTGTTTGCTGAAGGTCCACTGGATCCCTGTCCTCTTACCGTCGGTGGCTTGCCTCATGACCCAGTCGACCACCATCAGGAAGATTGTGGGTGAGAGGATGCAGCCTTGACGAACGCCGGTCCGTACTGTGAATGGTTCTGTCAGTTTCCCGTCGTGGATTATCTGGCAGGTGGCATCTTCGTACAGCTGTCGGATGATGTTGACAAACTTTGGTGGAAAACCGTAGTGAGACATCAGCTTCCAGATGACCTCCCTGTCAACACTGTCGAACGCCTTCTGGAAGTCAACGAAGGTGCTGTACAGGGGGGTCTGCCACTCCAGGGACTGCTCGATGATGATCCTCATCGTGGCTATGTGATCAGTGCAGGATCGGTCGTTGCGGAATCCTGCCTGTTCCTCCCGGAGTGTCTTGTCCAGCGCGGTCTTCAGCCTCTCCAGGATGATCCTGGTGAGAACCTTCCCTGGTATGGACAGGAGCATGATGCCTCGCCAGTTGCTACAGGATGAGAGGTCCCCTTTCTTTGGCAGCTTTATCAGGTGTCCCTTCTTCCAGTCTTGTGGCACGCTCTCGCTCTCCCAGATCTTCCTCAGGAGCGGGTGCAGCATGTCGGTGGAGGTCTGGATGTCGGCCTTGAGGGCTTCTGGTGGTATGCCGTCAGGGCCTGCTGCTTTGCCAGACTTGAGGGACTTGATGGCTTTGATGATCTCGGTCTTGGTAGGGGGGTTGGTGCTGATGTCGAGCAGCTGGGCTGCCGGTGGTATGTCTGGTGGGACTGGTGGTGGAGGCCTGTTGAGCGTTTCCTTAAAGTGTTCAGCCCACCTTGTCCTTTGGTCTTCCTCTTTGGTGATGATTTGTCCGTTCTTGTCTTTGACTGGTCTGGTGGGGTTGTTATTTTTCCCAGAGAGTGTCCTTGTTATTTCGTAGAGCCGTTTCATGTTCCGTTGTCCTGCTGCTGTTTCTGCTTCTTCTGTGAGGTCGTTGATGAAGTTCCTCTTGTCATTCCTTGCGCTCCTCTTGACCTGCCGGTTGACGTCCCAGTATTGAGCCTGCAGGTCGCGCTTGTGGTCTTGGTCGTCAGTGTGGTTGATCAGGTCTTTCAGGCGTTTCCTCTCTGTGATGAGGTCCCAGGTGTCAGATGTAAGCCACTCTTTGTGTTGTCTCGTCTTCTTTCCCAGCACTTCCCTGCATGTTGCTGTCCAGGTTTCTCGCAGGTCGTGCCAGTGCTCCTCGATTGTCTCTTCAGGTAGTGTGTCGAGAGCGCTGAATCTGTTCCTCAGCTCACATCTGAAGGCGTTGGTCTTGACGCTCTCCTTCAGACTGTGCACGTTGTACTTGTGGGATGGTCTGTCCGCCTGGTCTCTGTAGGCCTTCAGCTTGATCTTGATCGCTGCAATGACGAGGTGATGGTCTGAGGCTGCATCAGCTCCCCGCTTTGCTCGGACGTCCAGCAAGCTTCTTCGCCACTTCCTGCCGATGGTGATGTGGTCGATCTGGTTTACAGTTCTTCCGTCCGGTGATGTCCAGGTGGTTTGTGGATGGTCTTGTGGGGGAATATGGTGCCTCCGATGACCAGGTCGTTGGTGGTGCAGAATTCTGTGAAGAGCTCTCCGTTCTCGTTCTGTGTCCCTGTTCCGTGTTTGCCCATGATGAGTTCTCTGTCTGTGTTGTCGGTGCCCACTTTGGCGTTGAGGTCTCCCATGAGGATCTTCAGGTCTCTTCTCGGTGCTTTGTCGAGGACGGCTTGGAGCTGCTCGTAGAAGTTCTCCTTTTCTTCCTCATCCGCCATGTTGGTGGGAGCGTAGCACTGGAGGATGGTGACTTTCCTGCCCTTCGAGTTGAATCTGGCGCTCAGGATCCTTGGTGACACTGGTTCCCAGGACAATAGTGCTTGTGTTGCTTCAGGTGTCATCAGCAACGCTACTCCGTGCATGTGTGGTTGGCCGTCTTCGTGTCCGGAGTAGAGGATGGTGTCTCCGGAGGTGAGTCGAGTGCGTCCTGTTCCTGTCCATCTTGTCTCACATAGGCCGAGCAGCTTCAGATTGTATCTATGCATTTCTTGACTCACTTGTGCTGTCTTTCCTGTTTCGTATAGGGTTCGGATGTTCCAGGTCCCTATCCTGGCTTTGGTCTTGGCCGTCAGAAGAGTAGTCGGCGCACTGGCTTCCCGAGGGCTTTCACCAGCTCGCGTCATGAGCTCTACTAGAGAGGACTCTTCCTGGACCAAGTTGCGTTGTAGATCTGTGGTTGTAGTTTCTGTAACAGGTTTTGTTTTTAAAGAGTTGGGTTGTTAGCCCTACTCAAACCCCCAACCTGGAGGACCAGTGAGTGCGCTTCGTCTGGCCTCTACCCTTCGACCTGTCCAGCATGGGTGGCCCTACCAGGAGACGAATCTCCCGCCGGCATAGCTCTCGGGGTCATGGAGACACGCAAGCCCCATCTCCAACGGCAAGGATGCACTCATCGATGGGGTTGTTTTGGATAGAAAGAATCGTATCACCTCCCTAGCTGGAGACTTAGCCAGTCCAAGATCCTGTACTTAAAATTGTTTCTTATACATGTGTGCATTTCCCATGTTCTTGTTGGTTTTTTTAAACACTTTCACTATAACTGTTGGCTGTCATAGTAGTCACTGTCAAGGTTCTTGCAAGTTTATGTAGACCCTGTGTGTGTGGGGGGGGGGGGGGATGCTTGTAGCTGCGGGGGTTACTCAATTTATTATTTCTAGCAGTAGAACACTATGGTTTTGTAAACAGTCTTCCTTATCGTGAATGTGATTTTGTGTTGCAGATGATGGACATCTTTGCACTGGGGATGGTGATACTGCTGTCCATCCGTCCAGACATTCTAACACCAGCCAATCAGCCTGGCTCCATCAGAGGCCCCGAGTTCGATGGGCTGAAGCCCCAGGACTTCAGTAGTGATGACTTTGAGCACATAATGCAAGATGCTGAACAGGAAGCCCGTCGCATCACCAGAGGTGACTTACTGATTGCTGGTGAACAGGTTGAAGCCTGGGCACATACCTACATCGTCTTGGAATTTGGGCATAACTGCATATTGAGAATATGAGAATTGCTGTTGAGAATACCGCAGTTTGACATGAATTGTGTACTTGTGCTGCTCTCAGATTAAAATAGACTTGTTGGAAAAATTCCACATCATGAATATGTCCATTCAAATCCTATTTCCTCGTTATCTTAATAATTTTGTGCAACAGTGCTCCATGAAAAATGTCTATGCTTTAAGTTTAAAAAAAAATTAATTAAAGTTTAATTTTAAACAAATAAAAATCCTCTATACAAAATCAAACCAACCAACAAACAAAAATGAACAAGCAAAAAAGATAAATCAGTTATTGTCACAAGTCTTCCTCATAGTCATACTGTGGGTGGTGGTGTTGGGAAGGAAGTGGGATCTCTTTAGGCCCCTGTGACGACGGCCAAGTCGGGTTGACCGGGCCGAGCTAAGTGATACCTAAGAAGGAAAAAATAAAAATACTCTGTGACAAGAGAAGTGGACAGTTGCAAACAACTTTGAGGTCCCCGTGTTATTTTACAGTGTGCACAGAAGCAGTGAAAACTGTCGCATTCACCAGCACAGTACATTCTCAGCCTGTTTCGAGATTATTGCCTGCACGAGTCGTCTCCCTTACCCCAACAAGTACACATTTTTCGTGGCAGAGCACAAAGCTGCCACGAAAAATGCATGCATGCTGCGGGTCTGTGTATGCACAGCTTGGTGCTGTCGTCGCCAATGCATAGAGTTATCGATGGACCCGAAACAGGGTTGGGTTAATACACTTTGTATTATCACTTTGCTTTTTGTTTTCCTGCAGAGGATCTCTGCATGGCATATGCCATAACTCTGATCTCCTTGATGTCTGCCGTTGCACTTATGTATGGTGTGATCAAGGTAAGAAGAAATTAGAATTTTATAGTTTGAATTTTGATGTCTCCTTAATATTACGAAGGAAAGTTTCATTAAGGCTGTTGCTGTTTTGGCTTCTCATCAGTATTTATGCATGGTATTGAATTTTTTTTTTTTTTTTTGGTAAAACCATTTGCAAGTTTGAAAGGTCACTTACAAACCTGACTTTCACTGAGAGCATGTTAGTGATGCATTATATTTTTGCCTAAATTTAATAATTCATTCCACATTGTCCGTTCTTGTTTTCAGCACCGACCTGGGTACATGATCCCCTTCTTCTGCCTGCATGTGTTCCTTTTCTGCTTGAGCTGCCTCACTCTCGTCAGCTACTTCACCTATGCCCCCCGCTTCAATGTCAAGACGTGGATCAGAGACTCAGGCATGGTGAGTGCTGTACAAATCAGCCGTCAGAATTGTTAATGGAACCTCAGTTTTTCAGGGTAGGCATCATTCAGTCGAGTCAAAACATTGTGCAAACCTGAACACTCGACACAGAATCATTCCAAATCAAATCCATTCTTTCTGTTTATTTTTGTTGGTGGTGTTTTAACTATTCTTTGCTTGCTGAATTCCAAATTGCCAAGTACCGAAGCTGAAGACATTTAACTCTTTGACGACGAAGCACAATTTCTAACACGCGATTTCCTATAGGAAATCGCGTGTTAGAAATTGTGCTTCGTCATCAAAGAGTTAACCAGACTACTTTTCCATGATCCGTGCCATCCATGGTTCTTCTAATTTCAGTGTTTTTTCACTTCACATGGTGTGTTTTGTGTTCTCAGGACAAGATGCCAGGGATGGAGGACGTGATGCAGATTGACAGCGACTATCTCATGTTCTTTGTCGTCACCATGCTTATCCTGGCCCTCTGTATCAAGGTGCTTGCCCCTGTCTTCTAGTTTTCTGTGCGTTCGCATGCACATGAGAGAGTGAGCGAGACAGTGTGCCATGCAGCTTTCAAAACTGAACGTCGCTTTGACCCCATCTGACAAATTCAGAGGGTCATTTTGTAAACCCAGTGATATACAGCCTCAAAGTCTCTGTGTCAGATTCTGAAATCTCTGCCTAGACAACATGAATAATTATGTGCATAATAAGGAATGCTGCCATGCTTTTGTCGTGGTAGCTTTAGCACTTTGATTTTACAAATTTTATATTAAATAAAAGATCATAGCTCTCTCTCTGAAAAAAGATATGAAATGCACTTATAGTTTTAATATTTTTGCTTTAGTTCGTATTGTTGTAGTGAGATTGTGAAAATTTGTAAGTTCACTTGGCATGATGGACAGTTTGACTTGTGCATTTTTGAATTGATGAAAAAAAAATATTAAGGGAAGTGTAAGCCGTTTGCTCGAGAAGTGCTTTTTATGGATATTGGTGTTTGTGTTTTTTTATTTAAAAAATGTTGCTGTGAAACTAGAGCACAAAAAATCGCTTGTTTCTGTTTAGTGATGGTTTTTGTTTTTTGATAATGGTGTGTGCAGGCTTACCTGATTGGAATGATCTGGGCGTGCTACAAGTATGTGCAGCAAGTGGTCGTGGCCCGCAGCATGACCCGCGAGTACCAGGTTGACCCAGACACTGAGGTATGTTAGTCTGGTGTGCAATGTAATATTTAGCAGGGTTTGCAGCTGTCTTGAGGAGGGGTGGGGAGGTGTCCTGAGAAAACGTACATAAATGTATTGTAATGAGGTGTAAGTGACTGCAGATATGTCACTTTTGCAGAGTTTTTTTTGTCTTATTCATGTAAGATGCACCAGCTGCAAGTTTTTTCCTTGTCTTTTTTCACAGATGCTGCTCCCTCCCAGGTATGAGGATGCCATTAAGATGCAGGGCGCCACCCAGCCCCCGCCCCCACCCTACACCCAGTAAACCGAGGGTTCTACCTCCCCCTGATATTGTGGAGTCTTTCTTTGGTCATCCTTGGTTCCTCTGTCCGGGAAATACTGAGATGCACAAGATAATATCAAATTACTGGTGGTTGTTTTTTCAAGATTTTTCTTTTGTGCACCATGTACCTTGTACATGCTTGGATTGGTGACTGTACACTGATGAATTTGCAGATATTGTCCTATTTTTGCAAGACACGGGAGATTCAGTCTTTGTCCCAAACTGCTAAAGTAACAGCTGATTACAGTACATGCATACTTTTTCAATTTGCACTGGTTTGACACAGAAACCCGTAGAATTCACTTCTCCACGCTATAGTGTTGTTGATCAGAAACAGCATTGACAGAACGATTACTTATTCACACTCTGTCAGCATTTGATTTCAGTCAGGCCATTTTTGTTTCTGTGTAAAGAGTGACACAGCTGCATGCGAGCGTACATCGCAGAGAATCACATGCTTTTTGGTGTACAGCATGGGTTTGGGACAGTGCTTAGGCGTACCGTACTCGGTTCTGAGGTTTGAAACGTGCGAATGTGGTAGACCTGGCTGGTATGTGGGGTTTTTTTGTTTTTTTTCTAGCATGATGGTATGGGGGGAACCTATGAGTTGGCCTGAATTTATGAACATCGTACAAGCCAGGATCTTCTGCAAGGCCATTACGAGCATAACACTTCTGTGAGAAGTGGAGTGTGTAATGCGGATCTGATTTGCGACAGCAGTACATTTTGCATGGTAATTAGTTGCCGTAAGAAATCATGGTGATTAGAAGATTGAGATGTCTGGTATCATAATTTCATGGGTACATGCAGGGCTGCCACTCTTCCTTCTGTGGCCGGATTTCCGGCTTTTTGAACCGGCTGTGAAGAGCTTTCCGGCTTTTTAAAGCGTTTTCCGGCTTCTCCGGCTTTTTCCGGCCAAAAAAATCGTGAGTCTGTGTCTATCGCCGTCGGCTTTTCCGGGTAAGGTGCATTTTGCGCCCCATATTCTTCGGCGACGTTAAAATTCCCCCCCCCCCCCCCCCCCCCCCCCCCCCCCCCCCCCCCCCCCCCCCCCCCCCCCCCCCCCCCCCCCCCCCCCCCCCCCCCCCCCCCCCCCCCCCCCCCCCCCCCCCCTGCTTTTCACATTCTTCAGTCAAAGTCGTTTTCCTGCTTTTCCGGCTAAAAACCTTGCGAGTCTGTGTCTATCAGCACAGACCCTGACACACACACACACACACACACACACACACACCCCCGCTTTTCACATTCTTCGGGCAAAGTCCTTCCTTCCTTCCACTGGCTCCCTGGAGTTTGACTTTCCTTCCATTCAGATTTTGAGGGTCAATTTTCAGGCTTTTTGTCTCTCAGAAAGTGGCAGCCCTGTACATGTAACAGCTTGCATGTGTAGCAATGCAGTAACCAGAGAGTAATCCTGATGCGGTTTTTACTTTAGCTTAGGATGTTGAGAATTCCATTTTCATGGTATGGGCTTTTGTGTTTTGTTTTGTTTTTTCCCCCCTGTGTACATAAATGTTTTCAGTCAGATGACATGTTATTTTCTGCTGTTCGATTCTGCGGGAATGCTATCGGGATACAGTCGGATACATTTTTTTTATCTTTGCTCATAGGTGAACTCGGTTTTGAGAGGTTAGTACAGTGTCCATCTTCTAATGAGGCTTGCAGTTTCTTTGAAAATGTGGAGTGTAGAAACCCACATTAATTTTGTTTCATGCTATGGAATCATTTGCTTCTTTTAGTAAAGACTTTTGTTATTATATTATCAAAATATTTTTGATATGTTTAGACTGTACCTAATGCAGAAACAGGGTCAGTGGAATTATCTATCTTTTTGATAAATTATGGGTTAAGTAATTAATGTATAATTAACCATTCGGAGGTTGACTGGATACTATCTTGGGTTTTTCTTTTTTTGAGGTCAGATTGACTGTTTGTAATTGTTCATGAAGTTTTCAACTACAGCTGTGCATTGTCTGTGTATTTTAAATCATGTGCAACTTGTATTTTATGTATATACAGAGGTAGTGATAGAAATGAATGATTTGTGTATTGTCCACTCAGTGTTGTGACTTGTCTTTCAAGAGTTTGGTTTCACTGGTGTTTCAAGGCTGCACTCCATGTGTCGCTGTTGTTAATAGAGCGACAGTTTCTTGATGTCTCAGTTTAAGTTTACTCACCAGCCAGATGGACAGCAACTTAGCTGACAGTACATGTGACAGGGCTTTGGAGCGAGAGACCATCACCTGGTCTGTTTGTCCGTGTTGTTTATTGGCTCTGATGGAGATTATTTTCTACTTTCATCGGACGATCATCAGGCTGGCATTTATCCGTGTCTGTCTAGAGGTTCGTTCTACTTACTGTTGAGTTCTACATTTTCTGCATGAAGTGGTAGACCAGTTCACATACTCATTTGTAAAACACCAGTGCTAAGTTGTGGTTCAGCTTCATTTTGTCTGAAGAAGCATCTCTGTTAATTACTTTTTCTGCTGTTACTAATTACAGACAGAATTTATGCTTCTGACTTTTCCTGCAGTTAGGAGCACAGTATAACAGGAAGCACCTAGCTTCTTTCCCTTGTAACTGCTGCAGATTATGTTTCTCTGCTTTCTCTGTTTTTCAGCCTCCATTTCAAGCCTTTTTTTTTTTTTTTTTTTTTTTTACCTGATCCTTCAAAATGTGGTGGTGAATTATTAGTGTTAGATTCAGTGTCCCATTTGTTTACATACAGTATACGTCCAAGATGCTGTGTACATATCTGCTGTGATAAAAAAAAGTGTTTATTGGATGAAACAGTTCCTATGTCATCAACAACTTTTCTTTTATTTCTTTTTTCTCCCCTGGGATACAAAGTTAAGTTCTGATATATGCTCCCTGCCCCTTGGTAACACATTTGTAATAATAGGGACAATATAATATATAGTATAGCCTGCATATTCCTTTTGTCAAGGCACTGTTGCTTTACTCAGCTCTGCTGAGTTTGGGTTTGTTTTTTTTCTCTCCCCCCCCCCCCCCCCTTCTTTCTTGGGGGTTTTATTTGTGGATGAAGGTGATAAGTCATTTGTTTGTGTGGTTTTGTTTTGTTTGACAATTGTGCCTAAGTTGTGCATGTGTAATGCAGGTTGTCACGAGTGGTAACGGTTTTCAGTTATCCAGTGACAGCATTTCTGTTAGTCACACCTTGCACCTGTATATGGTGGTCTGAAACAACAGAAGTTGTCCAGGTCAGTGAAGTGTCGCGCATGACCCTGTGCAAGCTGGCCACATGCCAAACGAACTTTCCTTGGTTCTTCAGGTGGCTGTTGCAGACAGGTGTCTCTGTATCTGTGCTGTATGCCACTCAGTATGTACTACAGCTGAAGAAGGTTTTGCATAGAACAGGCTACAGAATGAAAGGGAAAATACCGGAGGGTGAAAAAGGATGGGAAGGAAAGAATGTACACACTTGTGTTTCAGCCGTTTTTTAGTTTGTTTGTTTTTTGTAATGAGAATTTTGAGCAGTGGTAGACCATAGAGACAGGACATACAATGTACATTTCTGCCTCGTGCACCCTTCCGTTGTGGTGATCACCTGATAAATCCACTGTGTTTGTCTCAGTATGTTCTGTTTGGTGAGTCATGGGTGTATTCTGTCGTTCAGTCTTGGTGTATGTGAAATAAAATTGTGGCTTCAATTTTTAATGTGTCCGTTATGTGCAAACTGTGTGCATGAGTGCATTTCGTTGACGATCATGTTAATGTCTGTGAGCTCGAGGGTAAGTGTTCTTCGATGGCAGACATCAACGGATCAACTGAAAAGACAGACACGTGCACGACGACCTCTCTTCAATGTTGTCCTTGCGAGAGATGGCGGATGTAGATATAGCTAAATCAGCGATTTTTCAACAGATAGAATTGACTACCACAAAACAACGCTTCAGAAGTAGAAACTTTCATCTCTAACCTGTCTAAAGCACTTGCTCTACAAAAGGAGCACGGTAACGTTTGGAGTGTGAATAGTTTTCTCTCGTAGTTCGATCTGAACGGCCGCCATTCTGACAATGACAATGATTATTTATGAACGGTTAAAGCTTTAAGTGTAACACAAAGGTCAATTTTCGAACTTTACGTTGCTACAGCTACTACATAACTATAAAGAACAGCTACACTACACAAAAAAAGAGGGCGCAATCCCCCCCCCCACCCCACCCCCCCCACACACACTTTGTAGTAAAATGGCAACACCACTGCTTACACATATATAGTAAAGCATGCCTTTGAAATCTGAAGAAAGAAGTGAGCACATTAAAAGTTGTGAAAGATACAGAAGTCGATCATCTTCAGCGTAGCGTAGCTGGCTCCACTGTGTTGGGATAAAGACTGGATGGTTCGCGGGGTTCAGTTGGGGGTCCAAAGAGGGTACCGTTTCGGCGAACAGACTCAGTACATGTATTTCAATAGGAGTATGACTCGTCACTTTCTTTTCTTCCGGGGAGAAAGACTGGAAAACCCATCGGCCTCCTACACACATGTGTGTCATCAAGTATCCAAAGGGTACGGCATAACATTACCCACACGACGTACAGCCGCCATGTTCCGTAGTGTATTCTTCGCGTCGGCACAACACGCGTTCCATGAGCCCCCCCCCCCCCCCCCCCCCCCACACACACACCCTCTCTCTCTCTCTCTCTCTCTCTCTCTCTCTCCGACTCCACCAACAGAGAGAGAGAGAGAGAACCAAAACCAGCAACAGATGTCCGTCTTTATTAACTGCTGGCCTGTGCCCGGTCAGTGAGGCCAGCAGATAATAAAGACAGACATACGTTTCTGTTTTTTGTCGTTGTTGTATTTTTATGTGCAAACAGGTCCGTGTTGTTTATTTTCCCTGCTTGACCGCGTTTGAACCTCCTCCCTTGCAGTCTCATTCCGGGTACGGGTACTAGTGACTCATGACTCAGCCACCGGGGTTCACAAAGAGTCCCCCCCCCACCCCCCACGTACTTCCCCGTGAACACTATTTGATCTGTGTTGACTGGACATGTTTTGTCCACCACAGACAAGGATACATCAAATGTGGCCGACCTGTCAGACTGACTGGATTGAACAGTGGTCAGCTGGACTCTTCAGCTAGGGTAGCTGTCCCTTCCCGCCGCCACACGATAACCTGCCCATGAGGGCCGTCTCCAGTCACCCTAGCGGCGGGGACGTTAAACCCCAACTAACCAAACCCTGGGCTGTTCGCAGCTTGGACTTTCCTCCTTGTAACCGGATCCACGTATCAGTCTGTAAGATAAATTATTAATAACGTCGCAAGTTATCACAATGAGACTTAGTAGGGCTTCGTACGGAGAACTTCGCTGAGCAGCGTAACCCACTTGCATGTAAATTAGGCACGTTACGGGTACCATTAGCTAATCGCAGCGCGTTAGCAGCTCGCGGCCTCTGCCGTTTGAGCCTAATTTACATGTAAATGGGTTACGCTGCTCAACGAAGTACTCCGTACGAAATCCTACTAAGTCTCTACTATTGATAAAGACAACTTCCTTCCTTGCCCGGTGGACAATGGATAGCCAAAAATAGGTCGTTATCAGTATCACTGAGCATCCTGATAGGCTTACGTATAAACTCCTCGACGCTCGAAGTCCGTTTTCAGTTTCAGCACTGCCCGGCTCGAAGTGAGTATAGACATGCTTTCTTTTTCCATGTCTGTGTTTTATTTAGCTGACTTTTCAGGCACGTTAGACGGAGCGTGTGGCAAAGATATTGTAACTATGATCTTTGGTTGTGGTATTGTTTTTGGCGACAGGGTATGTCGCATAACATTTCAGTCGTTGGCAATATCATGAATATGGTACGTGACCCAAAACCCAAAATAAAATCAATAATAATAATAATCAACCAATCAATCAATACAATAAATTCAATAATAATACAAATTTTTCTGTTTGTTTTTTGTTTTAAATCAAAAAGCGGGCCTATTCCAGCAAGGTGCCTAAGCCATCACAGAAGGAAATTTTTTTCCTCCTTTCTTCGCTTCCTTTTGTATTTTTGCTTTTGGGTTTCTTTTGTCCTAGTCTGGGTTAGGCCCGTAGCCGTGGGTTAAATTAACCTCGACTTTTACATACGGGCCCCGACCTGCTGTTTGAGGGTGTGTTTTACACGCGTGTGAGTCAGTGACGTGTGAATATGCGCATGCGCTGATCTGATCTCAAGAACTGCGCAATACACATGTTATTTATCAGTACTATTAACATAGAAAACAGTTCAAACCACGCTTTCAACAAAATTTGAGCAAAGGCAGGTTGTAGCCGCATGTCATACGAGAAACACGGAAAAGCACCATGTTCGCAGTTTGTTCGGACTAATAATACTTCTTGCATTCTAATTAAAAAAAAAATAAAAAAAATGGTGTTGCAGGATTTTGACATAGGTTCCAGTAGCGGTACGAGCATCATGGAGGGTTCGCGGGTCGCTGTGTTGTCGGTGATGATGATGATGATGCTGACGCTGACGCTGTGTATCAGTCCCGTGCGAGGTAGGCTACCAGTAACCGTTGTCAACAGCAACGATTCAGCAGTATCTCACGAACCCAGCTCCCCCTCCCTCCTCTTCCGCCCCCCCCCTCATCCCCCCTCCTCTTCCCCCCGGCTGTTCCTCGTCCCCCCCCCCCTTTTTTTTTCAACCGTATCGTGGCGGTGGGCCGTTTTCTGAGTGTTTCATGTACAACATTTCTATATTTCATGCGCTTGCACCTGGAGCGTGTGTGTGTGTGTGTGTGTGTGTGTGTGTGTGTGGTGTGTTGGTAGCAGGGGTGGGGGAAGGGGGGGAGGGCGGCAATAAGAACCGAGCTACTTAACTAGCCAATACTTTAAAGAGTCATTGCGAATACTTTTCAATATGGTCATAATTATTCCTTCATTTTTTTTTTGTCCCCTAGCTGACACGCAGTGTGTGAAGGGTGACGGATGCGATATACGTATGTACTGCACTGTGGCCGGAGAGAAGTACTGTTGCCCGAACGGCGACTACACTGTGACGACATTGGCGAGAAGTGGTCAGCTGGTGTCCTGCACGTGCAAATCGACACCGGGAAGTTCTGGGTTTTCTTGCACCAGCTTGGCTACTCTCCCGACAGCGTCTCTGTCCATATGCTTACTTGGCTTTTTCGTCGGTTTGTTTACGAAATATTGAATGAATGTTTCTGTGTCAGACACATATTTTTAAGTGACTGACAATCTATTAAAACTTTATTTTGTAGATTTCAATGAGTATGAGGGTGTTTTTGTTTTGTTTTTGTTTTGGTTTTTTGTTTTGGTTTTGATAACCTTACAATATTTATTTGAAAGAAACACACACACACACACACACACACACACACACACACACACACACACACACACACACACACACACACACACACACACACACACACCAGACGACAAGAAACCTTACAAAACGAAACTTGTTATATAAAAAAAAATGGTCAGCCCCCCCCCCCCAACACACACACACACACACACACACACACACACACACACACACACACACACACACACGCACGCACGCACGCACGCACGCACGCACACACACACACACACAAGAAACCCTCACCAAACAAAACTGGTTTAAAAAATTGCTCAGCAATGGTACAAACAGTAAACAACGTTTAAAAAAAAATCAGTCACTACATTGCAGTGTTTACTACTTGGCATGCCTTGGCATACGTATAAACTAACATGACGCGTTGCAAGGGCCCGCAGTACATTTCTAGATTAACGGAGTAAATCCAATTAAGACCAGATTTCAGGACAAGGCGTTCGATCGCAGTGACAGGTGATGAACCTAGGTCGATAACGCAGAAATAACATTAGATGCTGATGTGAAATGCCTGACTAGCTTGGATCAATCCCAATCGATCATCAATTAGACAGATTTGATTTATGAGCGGTATCTGTTAGGACATCTGTGCAGTCGATGGAGATCGGAGAGCGGGGTGGGGTGGGTGGGGGGGGGGGGGGTATGGGGTGGAAGGGCTGACTAGAGATATTAGCTTGTTGGCTGCTTCTTGGACAGTATTAGAGCCAAGGACCCTAGATCCGATACGAGCGTTACTGACAGCGGGTCTAGGGTTCTTGGTAAAGCGTGATTGTTGGTCATTTTGTTATACCAAAGACGGGACCGCAAGAAAAATGCTACCACAAATGTGACTCTCACAAAATGTTCATAAGGTTGTTTTTTTTTTTTTTTTTGGGGGGGGGGGGGTTGTTTTGTTTGTTTTGTTTTGTTTTTTGTTTGGGTGGGTTTTTTTTGTTTTTTGTTGTATTTTTTTATTTTTTAATTTTTTTTTTTTTTGGGGGGGGGGGGTCAAAGTTTTTTTTTTTTTTTTTTTTTAGTAATACTGAAATCTGCGTGTATTTAGAAAGAAGAGTAAACGCTCTTTCCTTGAATATAAGATTGGTGTTTGTACTCCTAAAACTGTAAATAGAGCGCTAAGATGACGTTGGCAATGATGATGGCGGTGCAGACTGCCCTAGCGCACTGTTTCTTTTGTGCGTATTGCGTGGACTATCACGAGCGCCGGACATACGTACCATTTTGGAAGAACGGGTCACAAGTATTTGACACATATCTGGGAATCGAACCCACAACCCGACATTGACAGTCCAACACTCTACGACGGGTCTCTCAGCTTTGGTTATGGGCTTTCAGAGACGTTGTCGGTGGGTTGGGGCGGGGTGGGGTGGGGTGGTGGAGGCGGGGGCGGCGGATGGATTGGGTACCTGTGGTGTAGGGGGCCGGGGGTGGGGTGGGGAGGGGGCAGGAGGGAGGGGGCGCGGGGTGACTGTGCCGCAACGCGCTGGTGGACTTTGGATGTTGTCTACAGGCTGTACTAATTATCTCTGAACGCAAATTATGGACCTTTGCACACTTCGGTCCAAGATTAATAATTATGCACGCGTTGTTTTTTTGTTCTGCTCGAGCCTATTGCAAAAGAGTACGCTGACAGTACACAGAACCGCCTTGTTCAAGAGACGCAATCTAAGTATAACTTTAGCTTTGTTATGGATGCAAACGCTCAGGAGATTTTGTACACAGAACCACTGTTTATACTGGTCATCAGCATTAAACTACATTCCATGCGTTGGACAAAAAAAGGTTGAAGGGGGAGGGGGGGAGGAGAGAGGGGGTGGGGGGGTTCAATTTCAACTTTAAATGAAAACAAAGTTAACAGTGAGTTAGTTAGCTAGTTTGTTCATTTTTCTTACTGGTAATGTAAGTAAGCAACAAAATAGAACAACAGCAGCAACAACGACACCAACAACAAAAACGACGAGGACTACAACATTATCAACAACAACAACAACAACAATGTTCAAGAAAATCCATCAAAACAGTCTTATATAAAAGTACACTCCACGCACACAGATCCTACCAGTAACCACGGAAAAAATAGTGCCGAAAATAGTGCAAGATTAATCCGCTTAATGCACAATCTGACAGGCAAGCTGTTCCCATTCCTCCACATCTGTCGGCGAACACCTCATCTTGTAGTCGTCTTCAGAATAGTAAGTAACACAACAATTTTTTTCCAAAGCTTATAAGAAAATAAACGATATGGTTAAATAGTTTTGCAATAATTTGCTGCAAGGATAGCAAAAAATGAAACAAAACGACTCTTACCCACTTCCCGTAATTAAAGCCACTACCGTTTTAACAGTTTAAAAGTTTAAGTGTAGATTATGCTAATCATACATGTGTTGAATTGTTTTGTTTTGGTTTTTTCATTGAAGTTTTCTTTTTCTGATTTACTACTGTTACGGTTGTCTTAATCACGTTTTTTGAAAGTGCGATCAGGTCCTAGACTTGAATACGTGGTGGAAAAAAGGACGTTAAACTCCCAAACACCAACCCACCCACCCACCCAGACTTGATAAATCAAGTGTTTCAAACACGGCTTTGAGTATAACATTGAAGGTTTTCGATTTGAAGGAAAAAAAAATTGAAAAGGACTCTGAAATGAAGACGTATGTTGTTGATGCTTGAATCCATACAAAATGTAGCGTTTTTGGAGAATACAGAATACTTTATTGATACCAACATTGGGAAATTGCAGTTCTGGCCCGCTACTAGTAAAACACACAACTGATAAACATTTTAATAAGAGAGGAGTGCGATATGAGTTTTCTGAACGCCGATTGGCTGCTGCAGGTTGGATATCACCCACAGCCAGCTCGGACTCGTCCCGTGACAACCATGAGAGGTTCCGACGTTGCAGCTCTTCTGATCTTGACGCTGATGCTTGCTGTTTCTTCAGTTGAAGGTAACAGAGTTACGCCAATACTTTCCTGTCACAAATCTTTACCTGTTGCACACACTACGTCCGTCTGGGGGAAATTGACAAGTTTTGGATAGGTCAGTCAGGCATGTTTCATTTACGAAGGACGAGACGCTCAGAATGACAACAAATTCAGTAGCGACGTTCGGCTTGCGACGCACGGTGTCGTTACGATAATAGAGTTGTGGACTTCTCGTCTGCTGTAAACGAAACCTGTCAGGTATTTTTTTTAAAATTCAATATCATTTTTACTACTTTACTATTTCCTTTCGGGAAAATTGGGCTGCTTTCCCTGGGGGAAGCGCGTCGCCGCGGTGCAGCGCCACCCAGTAACTATCCTATTTTTCAATTTTGCTGAGGGAGGAAAGCCGGATAACCCAAAGAGAAACCCCCGATGAGCAGCCCGGTAGCCAGGAAAAACCGGTATCACATATCACAAGCTCTACCCGGACTCGAACCCATGCTTCGCCGTAGACAGCGGTGAAGGCCTTTCAAGCAGCGGAGCGGCTGTCCGACGCGCTACATATTAGACCACCGCTCGTCTCCCAAACGCCGGACAAACGAACCTACGTCACTGGTTGAAACACGCGGTGAAACAAAATTGACCCAGCACAAAAATGGCGAGTAACCATTTCATTGTGATAATTTCCCAATCGTCCCAAGCGTAGTAGTGACTCGTAGTGAGGGAGTTTAGCCCGACGACGATGATGATGATGATAGAAGTAGTAGTTATAGTAGCAACTGCAGCAGCAGTAGTAGTAGTAGTAGTAGTATTAACAGTAGTAGAATGGGTGTAAGTGTTTTCTTACACTGTAGTAGCAGTTGAAGACGTAGTAATACTAGCATATACTGTAAGTTTGGTAAAAGTATAGTCATAGAAGTATACTGAAGTAGTAGTAGTAGTAGTAGTACAAGAATTTTATATGTATATGTGTGAGAGTAAGCTTTATTTATGAGCGAGTGTTTGTCAGTGGTTTTATATTTTAAGAGCGGGAGTGCCGGGTTTGGACTTCACGGATGTGTGTGTGTGTGTGTGTGTCTGTTTGTGGGTGTGTGTGCACTTGTGTGCAAGATTTACTCGTGCGCGTGACTGAGGCTTCTGTTAGTGCAAGTTTTTTTTTTTAATTATCGTGTATTATTATTATCATTTTCATGGTGGCCTATAATTTCCCTTCTGGGATTAATAAAGTATTTTGAATTTGAATTTGAATTATTATTCCACAGCTGAAGATTGCGTAAAGAACAGCTGCGCAGGTCTTCAAACTTGCAACGTCAAAGATGACGCGTACTGCTGCAACGGGAATTTTACCGTGAAGCTCGTGGCGAGGGGTGGGGAATTCGCCTCCTGCGAGTGTGAGGCTGCCAGCCAGCCTGGCCATTCCTGCACGAGAGAGAACGCAGCGACCTCTGTTTCCGCTTCCTTTGTGACATGCGCCGTGACCATTTTCCTGGGCGCCGTCTTCAGATGGGCCTAACTTCATTTTTGACGTCATA
>JACVVK020000017.1:2670000-2755000 GCA_018292915.2 Batillaria attramentaria | reverse complement strand
GTGATTCACGTGAGCGTGCGTGTTGGGTTCAGTTCGCGGCGCTTTGAGCCGATTCATGAAATTGGGTAAAGCGCCTATATAATACTCATTATTATTATTATTATTATAACTCGCAAATCATGTGTGCAATCGTACCTGGATCGGGCCTTCTATTCAACAATCTTGATTCATTTAGAAACCCCAAATTTGAAATCGATCGGTTTAGTATTTTCGGAGAAATAGGCATCTGAACTGGGTTCACATGCAATGTCAACTCAGGCTCGGTTTACATGAAAACTATAAGAGCGACCATTTTTTAGTAGTGACTCTGTTCAGAGTCCGTATTCAAGCTATCTACTGCCAAAAAATTGAGTGATTTAGATAAATATTACGCCTGTACACGAAAGACAACCAACTTGTCTCAAAAGGGCGATAACTCCCAAATCACTTAAGCAATCATCACACGCTTGAATCGTCTAATGTAACATTTTGATATATTTGGACACCAAAAATTTGAAGCCATTCGGTTGAGTATTTTCGAAGAAACGGGCCTGGACACAATTCACACACACACGCACGCACGCACACACATACGCACAGACGGCACTCACTGAGGAGGAGAAGCGCGTTCGGTGGACCGTACATGTCAGCATCGATGACGCACGTTTTCTTACGTCATTGTCAGAGTTACACTTGCAAAATCGTCTCTGCGGGAGATCGGCAGTGACATGCGTTTGTACCACAGATGCTTGCCCATGAACGTGGAAAATTTAGCCCGTCCTATGATGTTGTTTCCATTACTATGGAAACAACATAAAAAAACAGACCAACAGTTATTAAGTAATTACTGGAAAACCATAACTCAAAGCTCACAAGAAATTATGCCACAATTTTGGACTACATTTCCTGTACTTAAATCGCAAGGAACAGCAAAATCTCTTTTGTAATAGTTTTAATAAAAGACAAAGTGCACACTAAAATCTCTAGATTTCGTCAAATTAGTAACACGGCAAGTACACGTACACGTACACCTGTAGGCAGTCCTTTGTGTTTCATGACATGGAATGTCTGTGGTCTGAGCTCCAAACTTGCTGACACTGAATTCATGTCTTACATTTCATCGTTTGACGTGTGTTGTCCTACTGAAACATTTACAAATCCCACTTTTGATTTTTCAACCCATTTCAAAGACTTTACAGTTTTTCACTCACCAGCTGTTAGACTAGCAAGTGTGGGAAGAGATTCGGGCGGGGTTGCAGTATTGATAAAAAATCATATAGCTAAATTCTGCACTCAGGTTCAGATTGGTTGTGATAACATCATTTGCATAAGAATAGCTAAATCGGCTATTTTGTGTACAAAGGACATTATGTTCATCGGAGTATATGTACCCCCGGCTGATTCTTCATATTACGTTGGCAAGGAGAGAGACAGTAACCTTCAACTTGTGCAGGATTATATAATGTCACTGTACGAGCAGGATGAGGATGTACATATTATGTTATGTGGAGACCTGAATGCCCGTATTGGCAAGTGGGACGGTAATACAGATGTGGACATGGTATCTGACAGTGATCAAGACGATTTTTGTAGAAAGTCTAAGGACACTGTTATCAACAGGTTTGGACGTCTTCTCATAGACATTTGCAGGTTTTTTCAGTGCACGCCCTTGAATGGCTGGTTCGGCGGTGACAAAATGGGAGAGCTAACGTACATTTCAGATCAAGGCAACAGTACTGTAGATTACTTTGTTTTGTCAAATGATTTGATAAGTAGTGTAAAAAACTTTTATGTATTCCAGCGTGTGGAATCAGACCACATGCCTGTAGTACTAGAATTTCGTGCAACTACCGTTGCGGATCAGCCATCCAGGCGCGTGCTTATCGAGAAAAGAAGATGGAACCCCGCATACGCCGGGTCCTTTTGCGAAGCAGTAAGATCTGCAAATTTTCGTGATGGGATGAGAGCAGCCATTGATTGTCTTAGTGTATGCGTAGAGACTGCACTGCAGACATTCACGGATTTCTTGTTGAGTGCAGGCGATTGTATGGTCAGGAAAGTATGTTACGGGGGTCCAGCACGTGCTGTTGGACATAGCTGGTTTGATGACGAATGCAGACTAAAAAAGCGTGAGGCACGTAAAGCTCTACGTCGCTACATGCGAACGGGGCTGACAGTTGACAAAGATGTGTACAGGCAGAAAAGGTCTCAGTACAAGGACACACACAAATAAGAAGAAAACGCACAAACAAAAAGTACTGGACGATTTAATGGCAAATAAAAATGACAGTAAAGCTTTTTGGGCATGTATAAAGAAAGCAAACACACAACATAAGCAGTTGCCTGATATTAACATGGACACATGGAAACAACACTTTGAAACACTTCTTAGTGAAGATGATTTAGTATCTGAACATGGTCATATCACAGACTTAAATGATGATACAGATAGTCATGTGAAAGTACAGGAATTAGACAAACCGATAACGGAATCAGAAGTGAGAAAAGCAGTGAAAGAACTGAAAACAGGTAAAGCTGCTGGACTCGATGACATTCCTGGCGAATTTCTCAAGTATGCGGCAGAGGAAATTGTACCATTCTTAACAAAACTGTTTAATAGGATCTACGAGATGGGTCATTTTCCCAAAGCTTGGTGTCGTTCTATAATAGTACCCCTCTTTAAAAAGGGTGAACCTACAAACCCAGACAATTATAGAGGCATCTCATTACTGTCTATTGTCAGTAAAATCTTTACGTCCATCTTGAAGAACCGACTGTATGTATGGGCGGAACGGGAGGGCAAAATATGTGAGGAACAAGCTGGTTTTAGACAAAAACATTCAACTACCGACCATATATTCACGTTGACTTCCATAATAAAACGATATTTGAGCAAGAAGAAAGGTAAACTGTATGTAGTTTTCATTGACTACAAAAAAGCTTTTGACACAGTGGAAAGAGAAAAACTTTGGGATACTCTGTACAAAATAAATACATCATCGAAACTTGTAAAAATGCTGAAAGCAATTTATAGCTGTGTACAGTCATGTGTACGGTGGGGTCCAAATCTGTCTGACTTTTTTGATTGTCCAAGAGGTGTAAAGCAAGGATGCCAGTTAAGTCCCTTGATATTCTCATTGCTGATTACAGAAGTGGCTAAGTACGTAGGTCTGAATGGTAAGCATGGAATCCAGTTGCTGCCAGGTCTGAAGGAAATTTACCTACTGTTATTTGCAGACGATATTGTTCTCATGTCTTCTACTCCTACTGGTTTACAAACACAGATTAATAATTTGGATAAGGCTTCAGCAGCTTTGGGTCTGTCGGTGAATCTTAGCAAAACAAAAGCTATGGTATTTAGAAAAGGAGGGCGCCTTGCAAAGCATGAAAAATGGTTCTATAGGGGAAAGCAAATAGAGGTTGTAAACAGATACAAATACCTAGGGCTAGTATTAACAACTACGTTGTCTTACAGCGTTGCCCTTGAAGATTTTGCGAGCAGGGCAAAGGCAAAAGTTGTATCCTTGATGAAGATTATGTGGAAACTGGGTAGTTCGAATACATCAGTCTTTTTTAAACTCTTTGATGCCCAGGTTAAACCCCTTCTACTGTATGCTGCTGAAGTATGGGGTGCTACTCGTTTTTCATCGGTTGAGTCGGCACACTTATTTGCTTGTAAAAAACTTCTCAATGTTGATGTCAGAACGCCAAGCCATCTCGCGTATGGAGAAACAGGTAGATACCCTTTGTTCATTGACAGCACCATTAGTACATTGAGATACTGGTTCAGGCTGCAGAAGATGCCAGACGAGAGACTACCAAAACAATCGTATTTGATGTTGTTAAACAACAACATAAAAGAAAGTTGGCCCTTTATGGTGAAAAGTAGTCTGGACAGGTACGGGTTTTCTGGGGTATGGATGTATGGGGGAGTGGCCGACGAAAAAGCTTTTCTCCGTTGTTTTAGACAACGCATGATTGACTGCTACAAACAGGAATGGTGTAACAAAATAAAGACAAGCCCAAGATTTGTGACATACAGGACCTTTAAGTCATCTCTGGAGCGTGAACCATATTTGGATATTCTTACTGTCAAAAAGTTTAGAGACGTTTTGATAAGGTTCCGCATGGGACTCAGCCCATTGCGGTGCCACAGATGGTTTGGGGAACTGACATCACCTTACTGCCCATTTTGCCATGAATTTGAAGAAACTGAACATCATTTCTTGTGCACATGTCCAGCCTACTCCAGCCTTAGAGACAAATATATCGCTGCTGCTCTGAAGTACAAGTCAGGTAATCTGCTGGAGTCTCTTCTTCAAAACGAAGCATTTGCTAAGAAAACGGCAATGTACATACATCATGCTCTACAGTTAAGACAGTCCTTCATAGATTATGTACCTGAAACTGACAGTTGAACATATGTATTCCCCCTCATGTACTGTATTGCCCGCATGTATCCTCATGTGTTCCCCATGTGAACGGGCTGGCGGCCCAACACAATAAACAATCAATCAAATTATGCCAACTTACTGCCATTTTTCGAGCTTTGCCTGCTGCATGTACCTGTGCCAGTCTTTAAAGGTGTAGTAGATGCGTAAAATATGCCGCACAGACTTATACTTCGTCAGACACAAGCCTAAATAGCAAGCTAATGTGTTTTTACCTATCACCACCGCACAGCGTATCACAAAGCCAGGGGGTTTGGTTACCCACCTGAGTGGGCGTCACACCGCGGAGCACGTTTTGAGCTTGGAAACTAGGACGCGTAATTTAAAAAAAAAAAAAAAAAAGCGTAACTGAAACTAAGAGGAACACGGAAGAAAATCATTGAGGTGCACCACAAAGTGTCCCGGGAACGAAGTTTGTTGCTGCTGCCAACAGGTTTGCAAATATTTCAGCACATACGTGTCACACCATTGTTCACAGCGAAACAAAAATGATGGCTTATTTCACAGCCCTGATCATGATGACCATGGTCATCGCGACGTGTCTCACGTCTGTCCAAGGTAAGCGAATATTCACTCATTTCAATGGAGTGTATTTCTGTTGGAAAACAGCTCTCCTCGCTCGGCCATCTTGAATTTTTGCCGACCGGCCGGTTTTGATAGACGCCACGAACTTCACAGAGGATTTTTTTTTTTTTTTTTGGTGCAAATTTACAAGAACAATTCGTGCGAAATATACTGTGCATCGTGCCTCGAGAGTATAGTACATATAATATGGCATGGGAGGGTGGTTGGGTGTTTGGGAGTTTAACGTCCTTTTCCACCACGTAAGGGTGATACCAAAGACGGGGCAACGAGAAAAAGGCCAGCACAAATATTTGAACCCAGCCGGGATTTGAACTCACGGCCCGAGCATTGAGTATGGCATGGGACATATTGAATTCATTACCTGTTATAAATAGTACAGAAGTTTGTTAGAGGGGCTGTAAAGAGGACGAGTGTGACTGTGGAAGAAATGCGAGCAGTAGACACATGAGACATCAACACTTTTCAGTAGCGTGACGCAAATCGATAGTAATGATAATAATAATTGATCGAACCGCTAAGTATTAGAAAGAAGTGATAACTAAGAGCTAGTCCAGTACTATAGCCGGGGCTGAGTTCGCCCAGATGTAACGCTGATTCAGCTTCGCGGAGCGGGAAATCGTTGAAGCGTTAGGGCCCTCTCACACTAGCGTCAAGCGTGCGCGACGCGGTAAGATTTCTGTCGCACGCATCAAGTTTTCCCGCGCGTTCTAGTGTGAGACCCCTTGCTGCGCGTCTCGTCCGCAACGAAAATCTCTGTCGCGGGCCTGTTCTATTCTTGCGACAATGACGAGCGTAAATTATTGCTATCAGCCAATCAAAAACGAGTATGAGCCTGGCAGGGGAACTTCATCTTCTTCGGATGATCCGTCCGACGCCATCTTGTAAAAACTTTTGTAGCTGTCTACGCCACGCTAGTGTGAGAGCACGATCACGCACGTGCGACGTGGGTAGCGACACGCACGCTCGATGTGCCAAGCGTTGCGCACGGGGCGTTACGCTAGTGTGAGAGGGCCCGGGCCTTAGGGTGCAGCAAATTTTGTCGCGCGTCTACGTGTGCAACCCCTTGAAGCACGGAGCGACAGACGTAGCACGATTGAAAAATTCTGTCGCGCGAGGATAGGAACTGTCTCTTCCAAGATGGCGGAATTGCGCAAAGACGAAATGTTTCGCCTCATCGACATGTATCGTGAACAGGAAAACCTCTACAATTTTCAGCTCGATTCATATCACAATCGACGGGTATGCCGTTTTCTTGTGTCACTCTCCGCTGACTCACACTACGGTAAATACATGTACATAAATGGAGTAAATAAAGCAGACACAAACCGCTTGTCACCGACTGATCTCCGAGTCTC
This sequence comes from Batillaria attramentaria, assembly GCA_018292915.2. Classification (NCBI taxonomy): domain Eukaryota; kingdom Metazoa; phylum Mollusca; class Gastropoda; family Batillariidae; genus Batillaria; species Batillaria attramentaria. The sequence continues at coordinate 2,748,630 of JACVVK020000017.1, read as the reverse complement.
ATTGTCTACATCATTCTACAGCAAAGGTTTGTTGTAGCTAAATTCTATCAAGTTATCGTGGCCTCGATCACCAGTCTCTATTCAGACTGCGAACAAGCAGCCTGAAGTATTATGATACGTTTCAGATATAGTTTCGCATTCCATCGCACACTCAGAAGCACTCGTGAGATCTCCGAAAGCAGCACGCGCGCGATTCTGACAAAGCGCGACAAGCGTGCGTGCGTGCGCTGTAGCACCGAAGCTAGTGTGCACGGGCCCTAATTGACCGTACAGTAACTTGTGCACCAAGCCAATGATAAAATCTTCGACCTCGACCGATTAACCACGTGACTGGGTTAACCTTACAGACCACCCCCCCCCCCTTTCCCTCACACTCTTCACCATCTCCAGTTGTGATTACACCCAGGTCATGAGGTGTGTCCTAACAAGGGAAGCACCGTCAAAGTCAACCCTGTTCTGGGTCCGTCGATAACTCTACACGCCTTCGACGACGGCCAAGTCCGGCTAAACCGAGACCGAGCCGAGCTAAGTGATACATGTACTGACCTAAGAAGGAAAAAACAAAAATACTCGGTGACAAGGAAAGTGGACAGTTGCGAACAACTTTGAGGTCCCCGTGTTATTTCACAGTGTGCACAGAAGTGGTGAGTTCTGTCGCATCCACCAGCACAGTTACTGTACATTTTCAGCCTGTTTCGAGATTATTGCCTGCATGAGTTGTCTCCCTTGCCGCAACAAGCACGCATTTTTCGTGGCAGAGCACAAAGCCGCTACGAAAAATGCATGCATGCTGCGGGTCTGTGTATGCACGGGAGAATACTCATGCAGGCAATAATCTCCAGGCTGAAAATGTGCTGTGCTGGTGAATGCGACAGAACTCACCGCTTCTGTGCACACTGTGAAATAACACGGGGACCTCAAAGTTGTTCGCGATTGCCCACTCTCCTTGTCACCGAGTATTTTTGTTTTTTTCCTTCTTAGGTATCACTTAACTCGGCTCGGTCTCGGTTAGCCCGACTTGGCTGCCGTCGCAGGGGCTTAGAGTTATCGACGGACCCGGAACAGGGTTGCCTCAAAGTCGCACCTATTCGACAGAATTCACCGCTTCTATGTTGACTGTGAAATTACATGGCGATTACAAAATTGTTCAGAACTGGCCACGTTTCTTGTCACCCATCATGGGTTTTTGTTGTTGTTGTTGTTGTTGTTGTTGTTGTTGCTGTTGTTGTTGTTTTCTTGATCTCCTTCTTCTTAGTTATTAGTTGTCTCGGCTCAGGTCTCGGTCAGCCTGATTCACATCAGTACACGTCAGATGGGGCACATTTGAAGCTGGCCACCCTATCGACCGCTGGCATGAGGCAGCCTATTTGCAAATTATTACTTATTGGTTCTTGGTATAACACTTTCGATGTGCACCGAAAATGACCGTGAATTCCCCAAGTTTTCTTTCTGTGATCCTACAGGCGAGTGCTTGAAAGGAGACGACTGCAGCAGCGCAGCCATCACCTGTAAACTAGCTGGGACAGTCTACTGTTGCGGGGGTGCTGGCTCCACGGTGAACGCTTCGGCAGTGAACGGGCAGCTCAAGTTTTGCACCTGTGAGTCCACCCCGGGAATCACCTCGTCCAGTTGCAGCGAAGTAAATTCCGCTTCTCAGCTGTCCGGGACATTCTTCACAACTGCCGTCGCCATCACCGTGTGGTCCGTTCTTCAGGCCTGAGGTCTGGGGGTCCTAGGAGACGCCGCTCAACAGTACACGTCATGAGTCGCTGTGTAAAACGTTCCATGACACTGATGAGCAGTTATGCAATGTTATTACTGTTGCTATTTTTCACCGGACCTAAAAAAAAAAAAAAAAAACTCTGGAAATTAGTAGCGAGACAAAGTAAGACGACTATATATCTGACGCCTACTTTATAGCTTTCATTTGTGGGCTTTGCTTCGAAAGGAACGCTTTGTCAAAAATTACATGAGCACTGAATCTATACTTATGCCATTTGTGCCTGACTATCTGAATCAGTACCACAGTTGTTTCCTCACAAATTCTTGCCAGGCTATTGCTGTGTAAGGTCTGAAATTGACAAAAATAAAAGTATAATCACTGAATTACACGAGTGTGTGTGTGTGTGTGTGTGTGTGCGTGTGTGCGTGCGTGCGTGTGTGTGTGCATGTGAACTTCTTTAGCCTAACGCTTCCATATCTGTACTACACACCGATCGACAAAGTCACTAAAAATAGCCACCAATCAGCTCTGTCTAGTTGATCTTCAGTCCACAACCAAATAACGTCGTCTGCTCAGTACGCGGTACGCTTCAACATATATAGAACAACATGTACGCCAACCCGAGTCACCACAATGGTTTCAGATGCTATATTGTGTCCCAAGTGACTGATTCTGATGCACAGATTAAGCGCATTCGATGTGCCTGACTTTTTTTTTTTTTTTTTTTTTGCTTTCTCGACTCTTTGCCAGTTCCAGTGGTGGGTGGAACCCGCGGAGGGCTCGGGAGCTGGGGCAATTTTTATTATGCATGATGATGGAGATGAGGATGATGGTAAGATGATGCTATGGAGGTCCGTGAGGTTTGGGACTGCCAGACAGGGCCGTATTCCACGCTTCCTGTCATAAATATACCGGCATCAACCAGACCCGGGAACTACGGCACCTGCGGTGCCGACCGTGTAATCATCCACATCATAAGACGTGTCATACCAAGGGAAGCACCCCCAAACTAGCACGCGTGAAGTGGGCGAATCTTGGCTGTGTGGCAACAGCCTCCCCATTGGGCCCATAGCACACCCGCTCTGGGTAGGAGCCGACCTAGATAGGAAAAATCCCGCTTACCTCGGCTGGGACTCGAACCCGGGTCTCCCGATCCATGGTCCGAAGTGCTAACCACTACACTACGGAGGCCGGTCGTCGTGTGCCTGACTAACGTGTTCTGACTTTCCAAACATGTCAGTCCTGAGAAAGCGGTCCGTCCGTAAGGCGTTACTTCCCTTTGTGATAAACTTTATTATGATAAGTTACGAGATTTTGATTGTACATAAACACAAGAGTTTCTTTCAGTGTACAGATTTTTGTTTTTTACCCGCTTAATCATTGTTCATAACAATTTACATGTAATGTATGATGTATGCCCCTGATTGGAATAGGCCAAACTATTTCAAACTGTGCTTCATTCTGTCCACCGTCAGATCGCCCCGAGCCTGTAGTACAATCTACATTTACACATTTTAAGCTTCTCGGCACAGTTTCCCACGAGTTCAGATTACTGCTTTCAATTCGCTGTATACCAACAATTCCAAGTAGAGCAAGGAGTGGTTATATAGAGTTTTACCATGAGGTGCCGCCGATTACGGAAAATACACCACACGAATTTGCTGATTTCGACCGAAACACTGCGAGTTTTAACGAGCCGGAGGCTCGGTAGCTACATCAAAAATGTGAAACGTCGAGTGGTTTCTTTCGCGGTAACCCACTCGAACTAATCATGTAAGCTATGATTAACAATGACCTGTAATAGTGGTAGAATGGAATAAAATCATTCTTTTTTTATATTTTTTTTTATTAATCTCTTTTGAACACACACACATACATGTATACACACACACACACACACACACACACACACACACACACACACACACACACACACACACACACACACACACACACACACACACACACACACACACACACACACACATACACACACACACACACACACACACACACACACACACACACACACACACACACACACACACACACACACACACACACACACACACACACACACACACACACACACACACACACAATCAAAACAATAATAGAAAGAAAAAGAAAAGAGAGAGGATCCCCCCCCCCCCCAAAGAAAAAAAGAAAAAAAAGCTAAGGGCCTCAATTCTAAACAACCAAAGCTTCTGCAACAGAATTGTTAACACAACTGGTCAAAGCTTATGAATGCTCTTTTCACAATTAATCTGAGCAAGGGATGTAACTGAGCATAGACATAGGTGTCACTGTCAGGATTGCATAGTTGTTCTCCCTTACCTTTCCTGGACGAAAAGCGTTATAAATACATTATAAAATCATTCTTGTTTCATTTGACAATAAAGCACTTAAAGGATTTACTGAATGTGTGACTAAACTGACTGAACCAGTGACTGAGTGATTCAGACAAAGTGCCCAGAGACAAGGTTGCTCAAATCTTACGGAGATTTACTTCCTTGTGTTACTTCCTTGTCAGGTGTGGTGTGGTGTGGTGTGGTGTGGAATCCCATCGCATGGCGTCGTATGGTATGGATTGGTATGGCATCGCATCGCATGGTATGGTATGGATTGGCACGGCACGGCACGGCACGGCACGGCACGGCACGGCACGGCACGGCATCAAATCGTATGATTGCGTTGCAATGAGATGCGATGCGTTGCGTTATACGTCACCTGATGGTTCTATATTCGGGCGAAAAGAAAAAAAAAAGAAAAAAAAAAGCTGGAGCCAAATCAACCGCAGTTGTTAAACGTGAACTGCTTACTTTAATCTTCTCCGGAGATTTGCTCAGTTGTGAGAGACATACCGGAACAGCAGGGCTATTATAACTGGTTGCAAATAATCTCATTATAAATATCATGGTATGTGTAGCTGGTTTGGTGGTGTCTTTCAGTTGTGCCGCGTAGACACATTCAACAATGAAAAAAAAAAAAGAAAAAAAAAAGCTGGAACACAAAGAGAAAAACAGCTTTTGCCACGGGCATTGCCGCAGTGCTAACTAAGGACAGGTTCGGGTCGTCGCAGTTCTCGTTGTCACGGCCAGCAGAGAGTCAGTGATATACCTTCAGAGTTTTACTTATCATCAAGGTCGACTATTTCGAGTATACAAGCGCACTCACAAACGCAACCATTAATTTTCAAAACAAACCTTGACCTCTTAATCTTAGGCCTGCCGCCTTTAATTTGATTTCCTTTTGTTCCGCCTGTCGGGAGGGGAAGGGGGGAAATGGAGGCTTGAGCCGGAGGTCAACTGCATCCTGTTGATCACAATGGACAGCGTGGAAAACCAAGACGCACAAAAACCGAAACAGATTCTGAGGTTTAAATGAGGCAGTTGTAAGAAAACTGGGTCATTTCGAATAGTTGGTCTGAGCTAGTTGTTTCTGCCGACCGGTTTTCAACTCCTAGAAGAAAGATTGGCCTTCTTGTTCAACGCAGAAATGATGGCTCGTACCGAGGTTCTTATCCTGATGACCATGGTTATTGCTGCGTCTCTCAGATCTGCTCAAGGTAAGACAATATCTGCAATATTATTTTGTCTAATCAGAGATCTTCTGCTCTCGGGTAGATTAAGCTGTGCAAAACGGTTTTTTTTTCTTTGTTTGATTTTTTTTATCCCTTACTTAACCCATACCAAGACAAGCTTCCTTTAATCTTTGCCTTAAATTATACAGTCCGTGAGTGATCTCCAAAAGACTGGACCATTTACACGACTTCTTATGTTCATGTTTTTGGTATTTAAGTAAACACAAACACAGTAGTAATATAGGTACACAACTGTAAGTACAAGCAAGAACCGATTACTAGGAGATAGTCACGTGCCACAGAGTGCAGTTCGCCTGAGTCAACCTTGCAGAGGGGATTTGCTTGGCGGAGCGCTGGAGCGTGAACAGGACGGCCAGAAAACGCGGCATGTTGACGGCTGACCACACCGTTGTCAGCATTACCTGTTGCTCTAGCCTCCGGTCCTAAAGTCACCCTTGACTGACAGTCCCATACCGATTATCGGGATTTCCCAGGCAGCGATTATTCGACAACCTCGGGAAAGCTCGCCACTTACGCGGACACTGGCCTATCGCAACCTATGTAACTAGCTCTTCCTTATCGGCTCTTGGTTTAGGGAAACCCGTCGGTGCTGGAACTTTGGATGTATATTGCTTGCGCGGCGTTAAGCCCTAAATAACTAACTAACTAACTTGGATGTATACCGTAAATGTCAAATTATTTTGTGATCCTACAGGATTAGGCTGTGCAAAGGGAGACGTTTGCGCTGGGGCACAGGCCAGGTGTGTATCTGGGACAGTCTGTTGCCTCGAAGCTGGCTTCTCAGTACGCGCGGTGCTCGTGAACCGGGAGCTCCAGTCTTGCGCCTGCGTGCCATCCGAACAAGTCGACTGGTATAAATGCAGCATAGAAAATACAGTAAATAATTCCGCTTCTGGCCTTTCGCCGTGTGGACCGTTCTTCGGGCCTGAGATCTGACATCCTTGGACACTCATGGCTAAACGTCATGACTGAGACGCTAAAATGTTCCATGAGACCGATGAGCAATTAATCACTTTTATTTACTTTTTATTATTATGTTTCGCCCCTCTTGGAGCCTGCTGTGCCACGACCCTTGCTGTCACCATGTGGTTTGGTCTTCAGGCCTGTGGTCTGAGATCATTGGAGACATGGCTAAAACCGTAAACGTCATGCACCAGCCACTAAAACGTTCGATGATGCTGATGAGCAGTTAATAAAATTTTCCTAATATTATTGTCTATCCGGGATCTTCTTTGTCATAGCTCTTGTGTTCACCATAAGAACTGACATTGCCTTTGCCATTGTATTAATCATCACTATGTACAATCGCGTGTGGAAATTAGGGGCAACTCTTTTGGGGCAACGTTTATTTTGCATGATGAAGAGGAGGAGGATGGCATGATGATGCTAGGGAGGTCCATGTCGTTTGAAACTGCGTAACAGGGCCGCATTCCACGCTTCCTGTCATAAATATCCCGGCGTTAACCAGGACCGGGAACTACTGCACCATGTAATCATCCACATCATACGAATGGGAATCATAACAAGGGAATCACCCTCAAAGTCGCACCCGTGAAGTGGGTGAATCTCGGCTGTGTGGCAACAGCTTCCCCAATGGGCCCATGGAACGCATAATCTGGGTAGGAACCGACCTAGGTGGAAAAAAATAGTGCCTGCCTTGGCTGGGATTCGAACCCTGGTCTCCCGGTCCTTGGTCCGAAGTGCTAACCACTAAGTACACTACGGGGGTTAGTATCTGACGGCCTTTTCGTACCTACCTCCTAGCTTAAATCTGTGGCCTTAGTTTTAGCCTCTAAAGGTTCGTTTGGGGAAAGAAAAACTGCATTAAATTTTCTTGTGCATATATTTCTGATAAATATATTCTAATGCCTTATGTGTCCGGTCTGAGTCAACACCACAGTGGTTTGGTGGGTTTTTTTTTGTTTGTTTTTTTTGTTTTGGTTTTGTTGTTGTTTTTGTTGGGGCGGGGGGGTTGCTTTTCTTATTGGTCCCTGTCAAATTCTTGTCTGGCTATGGATGTGTAAGTCCTGAAATTAACAAAAATAAAAGCATAATCATTGACCTCAGTGTGTGTGTGTGTGTGTGTGTGTGTGTGTGTGTGTGTGTGTGTGTGTGTGTGTGTGTGTGTGTGTGTGTGTGTGACTCTTCGCAATTGCACCGGTTTTCGTCATGGAGTTCATTCTCAAGGCCTGGTATGGCCTCTGGCTCTGCAGCGAGAAGATGAACTGACCTCACCAATGCCCAGTCGATGTAAAAGCACTACCAGCTTGCTAGAAAAACATCACACTATCATAGGTTCAAAATACGCTTAGAGTAGAAACTGGAGATTCTCTGATTTGATGTATCCTTGACTGTGATGGCCCTGTTACACAAACAGATCCAGTATTACAGTCAAAGGGAACAGTTCCTTGGTGCAATGGAACTGCTCGAAACAGTTCCGAAGTGCGATGGAATTGTCAGGTATCATGTGATACAGGCTACGCGCCGGTATTAGCTTCCGGGGCATGTAGTAACAATTCGGCTAAATATAGTAGAAACTCTTTGCCCCTTTTAAAATTTGTGTGCAGAGTAAAAAATGGCAATCTGGTGCTTTTTGTTGGCTCTGTAAACAAGTTTCATGCCAGGTAATAGTAAAATTAGGGAAAAATGAGGCTGGCTTGTGGGCTATTTGTATTCATGCGCGGCTGGCACAGGAGCCAGCAGACGACCGTGGAATGAGGGGGTATGTGGTCGCTGCCAACATTTCCAAAAAAACGGAACATTGGAATTTGTTTAAATTTCCTCTACGCATGAGTCTATGGCTGCCTGATTTGTATGAATTTTTTTGTAAATTTTAAAGCATTTCTAGGGTGTCATCTGCAGCGTTATGTGTAAGAGGAATATATAGCGTTTTCCTCCAGATTTGCATCTGTGGCGCGTAGCCGAAACCAACCCAGTTCCGGGTCCGTGGATAACTCAGGCCCCTGCGACGACGGCCAAGTCGGGTTAACCGAGACCGAGCCGAGGTTAGTGATCCCTAAGAAAGAAAACTAAAATACTCGGCGACAAGGAAAGTGGACAGTTGCAAACAACTTTGAGGTCCCCGTGTAATTTCACTGTGTGCACAGAAGCGGTGAAAACTGTCGCATTCACCAGCACAGTACATTCTCAGCCTGTTTCGAGATTATTTGCCTGCATGAGTTGTCTTCCTTGCCGCAGCAAGCACGCATTTTCGTGGCAGAGCAGGGGGGGGGGGGACAACTCATGCAGGCAATAATCTCGAAACACGCTGAGAATGTACTGTGCTGGTGAATGCGACAGTTTTCAACGCTTCTGTGCACACTGTGAAATTACACGGGGACCTCAAAGTTGTTCCGAATTGTCCACTTTCCTTGTCACCGAGTATTTTTGTTGTTTCCTTCTTAGATCCACTTAGCTCGGCTCGGGCTCGGTTAGCCCGACTTGGCCGTCGTCGCAGGGGCCTAGACTGAGTTATCGACCTGCTATCACTTTGCAGCCCATAAGCTATGACGAGAGATCAGAACGGAAGCAGGCACTACACAGACGGAGAACGGAACACCACACGGAAGGCCAGTGGGTCAGTACACAAAGTTTGTCTGAGCTGGTTACTACTGTCGACCGGTTTTCAAGTTAACTAAACAAAGATTCACCTTCTTCTTCATCTCAAAAATGGTGGCTCGTTCCTATGCCCTGATCCTCATTACAATGGTTATTGCTACGTCTCTCAGATCTGCCCAAGGTAAGACAATAAGTATTACTATTACTCAATTGTCTGCTCGAGAGTGTTTCGCATGTGGTTCAATGAAGCTGCGCAAAACCGCCTTCTCTGATATTGACCATCTTGACTTTAGCAAACGCATTTGATAATCACCATGAAATTCACAGAAGAGCATAAATTTATAGTCTGCTATATATATTTAGTCTGCTATATATTTATATATACTGTGCTTACTCCTCAGCTGTGTCATGTCCGCTATGCCCTTGCCATCTTTTAGTTTAGATTTCTTAGTTTAGTTGCATAGTATTAGACTTGGACATCACACATTACTTTAGGATCTGTGTTTAATATGTATGGATTTGTATGTCTAGATAAATTAATGTGTGTGTGTGTGTGTGTGTGTGTGTGTGTGTGTGTGTGTGTGTGTGTGTGTGTGTGTGTGTGTGTGTGAGCCAGAAGAAAATTTTCTGCCATCGACAGACAATAAAGTTATATTGAATTGAATTGAATTGAATTGAATAGTTACAGTTCGCATTGCGTACCTCGATGTGAAAGTACAGTAATAATGATAATAATAATAATAATAATAAAATGGGTACTTAAAAAGACGCCCTCCCTCTCGCGGGAGCTCAGGGCGCCTTACACTGAATCAACACACACTCACTCACCCAGAACACACACGCAACATGCATCCACACATACATTTAACTACAGACGCATAACGTGCAGCATCATACACGGGCTGCCCCTGGCTTACACACACACACACACACACACACACACACACACACACACACACACACACACACACTCACACACACACACACACACACACACACACACACACACACACACACACACACACACACACACACGACCAGCAAAATGATGATGTGGGAACAGTTATTGTACAGTATTATACAGTAAATGAACTGAATGGGAACAAAGGGACTACGAGGAAACTAGCGATAGTCACTGTAACTCAAACAACATACATGAGACATGGGCGCATTTTAGTGGCTTGACGCCGGCTGTTAGTGTAATCGAGAACCAATAACTAAGAGACAGTTATGTCAATATAGGGTTGGGTTCGCCTGAATATAATCCAGCCTAGGGGATGCGCGACTGACAACGCTGTTGTCCGCGGCTCTAGCCTCCGGTCACAAAGTCACGCTTGACTGAATAAAACCAAGTCTCGGGATTTTCCGGGCCGCGATAACTGGAAACGGGATTCGAAAAACACGTGAAAGTTTTCCACTCATACGGATACGTGCTGCCTTTTGCAGTGTGTCACTCAGTAGTAAGCGAACTCTTACTTATTGGTTTTTAGTTTAAAATAAACGCTTTGGTGCTAAGATTTTGAAGGTGTACCCTGAAATGCCAGTTCGTTTGTGACTCTGCAGGATTAGACTGTGCAAATGGAGACGCCTGCGGCACCGCGCTTGCCCGCTGTAAACTAGCTGGGACAGTTTACTGCTGCGCTGGTGTTGGCTACACAGTGCACGCTGTGGCAGCGAACGGGCAGCCCCAGTCTTGCACATGCGAGTCCACCCCAGGATCCAGCGGTTCAAGATGCAGATCAACAAATTCCGCTTCGGGCCTCGCCGGGACCTTCTTCGCCACTGCCATCGCTTTCACCCTGTGGTCCGTTCTTCAGGCCTAATAAGGTCTGAGATCTTTGGAGACTTGGAGACAAGACTGAGTCGCCATGAGCTGCTAAAACATTCATCACGCTAATTATGATTACGATATGGCATCATGTCGCGAGCAGCTGAAGCTTTCGATGGCACTGCATGTGTAATCTTACATAATAATAATAATAATAAGTATTGTATAGGCGCTTTACCCAATTTCATGAATCGGCTCAAAGCGCCGCAAACTGAATCCAACACGCACGCTCACGTGAATCACGCGAATTCTCTCACACACTGGACATAAACACATTACAATCACGTGGTGCGAAGGGTCAGCTCAGCTATTTAAATTTCGGAATGTAGAATTGCATTTATTTTTCAAATGTTGTGGGCTGAACATTTCCAAAGCAGGGGGGCGGGGAAGCCGGAGTACCCGGAGAGAACCCCCGACGATCGGCCCGAAGACGAGAAGGAAAAATTCTTCGCCCCGAGTGGGACTCGAACCGGTGACCTCTCGCATTGGTGACAAGTCTCTTAACCACTAGACCACCGACCGCCCCGGTCACTACTGTTAGGCCGTGGGCCAGAGGCCTCTAAAAGGCCTAGTTTTTGATTTTTTTTTCAAATTTGTGCAAATCACAAAATTTTAAGTGTCCCTAAATGTAAATTTCACGCTGATTTCAAATCTGAAGAGATCCCAAACGAAAGTATGCGCACTACTTCAGAAAATGAGGGACAAGTCTGTGATGACCCTTCATAAGAAGTATCAATACTGTGATGTTTTGTGGCTGCAAATGATGCACTATTCTATTCAAAACAATCTGTCTTGTCCCCTTTGCCTATGACAATATAAACTATACATGATTAGTAAACAAATTTGGCAGTTAAGGTTACTTGCAGGTAGGAAAAATATAAGAGAGATAATAAGAAGATAAGAACTTTATTAATCCCCTCAGGAAAATTTATCGTGTACAGCTCTTGATCACATAATACACAGTACAACTATTATGACACAAGAACAAAATCTCCATGAAGAAATCAGCCATGCACCCACACGCGCGTCCACCCATCACTATATATATGCACCCACACACTTAAGTGACTTATCCATAGTCATAGCATACACTCTTCTCATGCATACCGCCATGCCACACACCACAAAGTGAAATAACCTGCACACATAATACATACTACATAGTGAAGCTATGTATTATAATTACATTATTAAAAACAAATCTACAATTCAGGGGATACTACTATAGTTCATCATAGGCACTGATCTACTGGTGTACGCCTATGTAATTTACACCATGCATCCACGCACTCTTCACTCATACACCCATCAAATACACTCCTGGCAGAAATACTGTTATGAATTTCATGATTAAGAAGAAAACTGTAATTCAAAATAATTCAGTCCATCACAAAAACAAAATCTCCACATAAAATCAACCATGCTTTCCACACTTATCTGCTCATCCACATATCACATGCGCACACACACTCAGCCATAGTCGTACACTCCACACCTCCACGCCATACATCACCTGGTGAAATACATTCGGATTTCCAATGCACTAGTCATCTTGCCTCATAATTTCAAACATAATATAAAAAGAACTAAAACTGTTAGAATACTTTGAGAACACAACCACAACAGGGGTTATTTCACTTTAGCAGCACACTGTACAGCAGCAACAGGTAGTGGACGGCACGCTCTGAAAACAGACTAAGACCTACAGTTATCTGATCAAAGCTAAGTTCTAATCATCAATTAAACGCTTTAGTAGCTTCAGGCAAGAAAGATCTCCTATGCCTTTAAGTTTGGCTTGCAGGAGTAATTATTCTCCCATTGAATGTACTTCTCTGGCCCTCGATGAGGCTGAACAAGGGGTGTCAGACACTGGACATGACAGAGATGTTTTTTTTTCTCAAGTCTCTTATAATAAATTATCACTTCAAGCCTCTTCTGGGGTTTCCCCACCACTGACTCAGCTTTCTTTACAACTTTGTCCACTCTACCCCTGTCCTGTTTTGAGATCTGACTACCCCAACAGACACAGCCCAAGAAGAGGACACTGCCTACAAAAAGTACAATGGACATGTATACATGTGTGTAAAACATGTTCAGAGTTTTCTCACTAGCATCAAAAGAGTGTAATTTCCTCAAGGAGTACAGTCTGGATTGAGATTTCTTTATCACATGATCAGTGTTAGCATTCCAGTTCAGTCTGCTGTCAATAATCACCCCCAAGTATATAATATATAGGTCAACCCTCTGAAATACCTCCCCCTTAATATCTACAGGATCAACATACTTGGCTTTTTTCCATGAAATCAATGACCATTTCTCTGGTCTTACCAATACTGAGATGTAAAAAATGACACCACTCAACAAAGTTTATTGTAAAGATGGGCAACAAACATCATATATATATTATATTGGGAATGAGGAGATTGAGACGCAGCAGTATGCAATAAAGCTGAAAAAAACAAACAAAAAAACACCCGACTGAGTACAGTGCCATTAGTATTTAAAACGATAAAGTTGAACAGCATAATGAAACAGTAATGCTCATAATTACTTACAATACAAGGCAGAAAACTGCATGGTCTGTTTTCACGGTCTCTTGGTGTAGCACCTGAATGCCCTGTCTCATCATCTGACTGGTCTGTGAGAATTTAAACTGGTGTTGTCACACTCTCAGATATTGTGGCTTTAATTGTTAATACCTCAGACGTCACTGTCAGAATTTACACTGGCGTTGCCTTAGCCCCCAATGCTGTGGCTTTACCAGTAATTTCTGTCACCTCAGATATCACTGTCATACTCTGATGTGTCACTGTCACAATCTGAAGCACCATCACACACCTGGCTCTCAGCTTCATCTGCACTGTTAGCTACATGTAAGATGTCTTGTGCAGTGGCAAGAATCTTTCTCTTTACAGTCCCACTGACATCAGCAAATTTGTCCAGCCAAACTTCATTAATAGAAGTACCACACATCCACACCAATAAATTGAACAAGCCCACAGGAACCATCTCCATAGCATGCTCCGTTGTGAGATCCTTGCTGTCAGCAGGCCATACTGCTGGTGATGTCACTGACATGACCTGCTCCCTCAGATACATGCTCCCATGGTAAAGTTGCCTCTTGTTGGCCTCCTCTGAAAAATATTGTACCAGCAACAGGCATATAGTGACCTTAGGCAGGATGCTTGGCACAGCTGAAATACTCCCCGATCCCCTCCCCAAACAACTCAATTAGTACTAATCTAGGAAGTAGTGGAACTCTCAATTTTTTTTATTTTTTTTTTAAATATACGCTATTCATCGTGCTACGTTGAAGTTGACCGTGACTACAAAGAAGTCTAGACCTGTCTATATTATGAGGTCCGGCAACGTAATTATCAAGATCACTGAAAAATGCTCATATTATCATTGTGATTACATACTATTTTCGCGAACTTCTCATTCAATTTAAATAAATCAAACCTAATCCGAAGCACCACGTACAAAAGTTGCAGAAACTTACCTTGAACTATGATATGCCTGTAATCGATTGTAGCACTTCTTGTGAAACCCTGCCTCGTCAACGTTGAGGTCACTAAAGGCTTCCAAAGAATGACGAGCGACGTCTCCTTGAGTGCAGACGAACAAAGACCACCTATCGCGACATTCCGAGACTCTTTGCATCGTTTTCTCGCTGAAAGAAAACTGTTTCACTACTGTTGGTCGCCCGTACCAAGCGTGGGCAGCCATGTTTGTTTCCAAGCGTAGTCTCTTTCTGATTGGTCGAAAAATTAATTTATTCATCAAGGGAATGAATCGGCGCCTCTTCAGTAAAATCCGATTACCTCCCTTACAAGCTCTTTCTAATTATCTTTCATCCGCGATTAAAAACCAGTGCGCAACATTTCAGCTGAGATCTCCCAGTTTCTATCTAGTTATGGTGTATTATTGATGATAAAAACCAGAAAATGTAATTTGCATTGCAAAAATATTTTATGACACGAAAACCGAGGGCGGCCCACGGCCTATGTGATAGTGAGCTGCTAAAACGTTCCATGAGGGTTAATGTGTAGTAATCACAATCATAATAATTTAAGAAGCTGTTAAAACGTGCCATGAGAGTTAATGCGTACTGATCACAATCTAATAATTTAATAAGTTGCTAAAACGGTCCCACGATCCTAAATAATCATAATTGTGCACGTACCAAGAGTGACATAAAAGTAAGAGTAACTATTGTCATTTTGTTAATCCACTTTGGAGTTTAAAACCTCTGTGACTACATGCACTGCTGCGCATGCATGTTGAAATTAATAGCGAATCTAAGTAATACTTCTTCGTAGTTCACAACTTTTTGCATGCCTGCTAGGAATCATGTCTTTAATTTGTGGTCTTTGTTTCAAAAGTTTCGCTTTAACAAAGTTTACATGAGCCTCATCACAAATGAACGAGCATTGAAATTATACTGATGCCATGTGTATCTGAATCAATACAGCTGTTGTTTTTCATCACACGTTCTTGTCTGGCTATCGCTGTGTACGTTCTGAAATTGACAGTAATAATCAAAAAGCATAATCATTGAAATGCACGTGTGTGTGTGTGTGTGTGTGTGTGTGTGTGTGTGTGTGTGTGTGTGTGTGTGTGTGTGTGTGTGTGTGTGTGTGTGTGTGTGTGTGTGTGTGTGTGTGTGTGTGTGTGAGAGAGAGAGAGAGAGAGAGAGAGTGAAACTGAAATTGAAATAACTTTATTTGAAAACGGTGGAAGTTTTGGTCTTGCAACCAATTTTCAAATTTGCCGTTTTTAAGAACAAACAACTAAACAAAAAAAGCAAAATGATCGAACATACGTAAACCTGGAACAAGAAACTTCAAACACACACACACACACACACACACACACACACACACACACACACACACACACACACACACACACACACACACACACACACACACACAGAGATTAACCGCACCGACGAATATAAATGAGATCACAAATCTCAGGTTAGGCACGAATATAAATGAGATCAGGTTAGGCACCAATTATTGTGGACATATACACGCATAGGGGGCTGTTGATTTTCACCAGACAAAAACCATTTTCGTAACTCTGCGGGGTAGACAACAAACTCGCAGAATACTGGATCACCAAACCTCCGCACATCTATAATATGCTGTCTGTGTTCGCTGACTTCGAGGTGATCATTGCCGGCGGTAACAGAGCCCGATGAAGGGGGAATTGCTAAGCGCGGCGGTCAGGAATGCAGGCCTTAGAGGGCACAATTTCCACAATGAATACCAGTCATTTTAAGGCGCTAACCAATGGCAGTGTCCAACTCAAACGTGGTTGCGTGACAATAACTGTATACTGACTGTATATATATCTAGCCGAACGCACCGGGCACGCACTGCCAAAGCGTAACTATTCCGAAAGGAAACTGCTGACTTCTATGAAACCTTGATAGTGTATCGTCTTTAGGCCATAACAGGATTTCTTTATAGTTCATTTGGGAGTGGGGGTGAGAGTTCAGGGGAGGGGGGTGTTGAGGGGGTTTGGGGGAGTTAAGGAATCCACCCGGGGTGAAGTCGTGCGCTGCGTAAGCATAACGACCGACAAATCTCAGCCGCACCCTGATTCTGTGAATGGGTGTATAGTATGCACCTGAATGGTTGCTTTCGTTTGCCACAATAGGCATCTGTTGGCGGCTTGAAATTGAAACGCAACAAATGTGAACAAGGGGGGACACTTATGTGCAGGGACACCGAATCACTTCACCCGTCCCCTCACCTACCCCTACCCCCCGCCCCCCCCCCCCCCCCCCCCCCCGCACTCCTCCCCGGAGAAACTCACAAAGTCAGTTCGGGCTGGCTGTTGCCGGTTTTCAAAATTTAATGTCTGAATGGGTAAACTACAGTTTTGAATGGCTGCTTTCACTTGCTGTACCTGGTATCGGTTTGCAACTTAAAAACTGTGACGCATCAAGAGAACCAAAACAAACACTGGAGCGGAAGGCCAGCGAATCACTTCACACAGCATACCAGGGACGAAATCAGTTCTAGCTGGTTCTTGCTGCCGATCGGTCTTCAAATCTCTGAACGATATTCACCTCCTTGTTCTACGAAAACAAATAAACAAAACAAAACAAAAAAAGGCTCGTTTAATAGTCCTGACCCTGATGACTATGGTTGTTGCCGCGTCCTTCAGATTTGCCCACGGTGAGACAATACTCATTTGTGTAACAGTAGGTGTTTCGCTTTATTTTTTTTTTTTTTTTGGGGGGGGGGGGGGCACTTTGCACAGCAGCTCTCCCCGTTGGACCGGTCGGTTTTTGACGATCGCTGCGAAGTGCTCAGAGGAACACCTCATTAATTTTCAGTTACAGAATTAGTTAGTTTGTAGCGAAATGTGCAGCCTGCCTCAGTTTGAGAGGACAATAGACTGAGAGAATGAAACTTAGGGGGGTGGGGGGGGGGGGTTTACAAATTTAACAGATTTTGTTGTTGTTGCTATCTTCTTTGTGTGTACCTGCGGTTTAGCAGGTACTATACGTAAAACACGTGTTCCGTTACCATATTGTTTGTGTAGATGACGGGGAGCCGGGGTGGCCGAATGGTAGAGCGTTGTACTTTCAATGATCGGGTCGTGAGTTCGAATCCCGGGTGAGGCCAAATATTTGTGCTGGCCTTTTTTTCTCGTTGCCTCGTCTTTGATATCACCCTTATGTGGTGGAAAAGATCGTATAGTAGGTAAGTCCCCCATTGAAAATGCTTCTCAGAACCTAGTTCGGGTAACCCATGAGTGATCGGGGAAGTCACATCGTCTATTACAGGAGAGGGGCACTATGATGACAAGTCAGAACCATGTTTATGATGTCTGACTGCAAAATATTCCGCCTGCCGACCCCTTGTTCTCTGTGCTGGATTTTGAGCTTGAATGGTTCTAGTTTCGTATGGAGAAGTGCCATATCAGTTAAAGTGACATTCAATAAACATGGCTCAAGCGTATGATGATCTCTTAAAGTCTCAATACGTATGACACGCAAACTACAGCGTGCGAAAAACTTTTGTATCGCATGTGCTGACTGTGAATCAGAATCAGTCACTTGGGACACAACATAGCATACGAGACCATTGTGATGTGTGTTAGTTATTTAGGGCTTAACGCCGCGCAAGCAACAAAGACAAATTCGCGGCTACTTGTGGTGACTTGTGGAATGCGTAAAAGGTTGGTTTTTTTTCCCTAGAAGTGTACCGCGTACTGAGCAGACGACGTTATTTGGTTGCGGACTGAGGACCTAAGCTGAGGCTAAACTGCACTGACTGATGGCTACTGATTTTTAGGAGCTTTGTCAAGTCCCAGTCTGTTTAGGAACGGACCGTAGGCTCAAAGGAAGGCGTATTTCTCTACTATTGGAAGCCACAAAGTCACGAAAACAGTCGCAATGGCCAAATCAAACATCCTTCTATCTGGCAAACAGACTTACAGCTTGGACAGCGGATGTCAGCGGCCTTACGAACATAGAGGCTTTAATGAAGCGCACACGAGTTCAAGTTCTGGCGCACACTATTACTGTGAACTGAATGCGCAGAACACACACCTGCATGGTTGCCGTCGCTTATCGCACCTGACATCTGGTGGCAGCTCGAAAACAGACGCAAACGCAAAACCGAAACAGAAAGTAAGGCGACATCTACGCGGAACTACAAAGCAAGGGGGGCTCATCCCACAGCGTAGTCATGATGTCCCTCTCCTGTAATCGAGGGTCATGGATCCTACCGTAGGAAAAAAAAATCAGCACATTAATATCTCCGTGGTGGCTGGACCAGTAGTTATATAATGATAGGACACAAATTGACGCTGAATAAAGCTCCATGAAAATATACATTTTACCCCTGCAAGCTACAGTGTGTGCGTGTCTCAGTGGGAAATGTCCAACGCTAACACTGCGAGGTGACTGAGGTTCGCCGTGCGCCATAGGGGATCCCATTCTAACTTCAATCAAGCCCAGCTAGTAAACATCATCGTACACAGCTTAGGTACGCTGCCATTTTCTTACATTAGCCTGACGTTTTCCTGTGTCTAGCCACCACGCAAAAGATGTAGCCACCAAAAAGTTTGTTCGCTTGGATCCCTAACCCAGGATGTGGCTTCCCCGATCACTCATGGGTTACCCGAAGTACCCACAGCGTACCCTGGGACAAAACCAGTTCGAGCTGGTTTTTGTTGCCGACCGGTCGTCAAATCTTTGAAATTCATCCACCTTCTTGTTCTGCACTCCAAAATGTCTCGTTCAACAGCCCTGATCCTGATGACCATGGTCGTTGCCATGACCCTCAGATCTGCCCGAGGTAAGACAATATTCATTTCTTTAATCGAAGGTGTTTGGAGCAAAAGACTTTGCAAAACTGCTCTCCCCAATCGAGACCGGTCGGTTTTTAAAACAGACGCCACGAAGATGACACGTGAAAATTTTGTGTAACTTTCACAAACAGAATAATAACAAACTATGTAGCGTGCTTCAGTTTGAGAGGACAATACATTCATAAAAAAGAACAACAACAATAATAATAATAATAAATGGTATTTGTAGGGCGCATTTCTTTAAATAAAACTCAATGTGCCAATCACTCACTCACACTCACGCACATTATACAACGATGAACGAACACACACTGGTGAAACTGACTAGTTAGACAGAAAATTACTGGTGTTACAATGAATTTGTTCTTCTCGTAGAAATAGAACGGTATTTTCGCTGTTGTTGCGAGTTGAACTTCTTTTGCTTCACATTATAGTGACAAAGACGGGGCAAAGTTAAGCAAATGATTTGGGATTGTATACCGGATACACACTGAATTACAAACCCTTGTACAAATTTCACGTCCCACACTTAATGTTTGTTTTTGCATGTGGTCCCTGATATCTTGTGATGACTGTATCAGTAAACAAGTGTTGGTGCTGGCTATACTTGGTGCTGGGACAACAGTTGGTGCTATGACTATACATTAATGTTTGTTTTCGCATGTGGTCCCTGATATCTTGTCGGGGAGCCGGGGTGGTCGAATGGTAGAGCGTTGGACTTCTAATGCTCGGGTCGTGAGTTCGATCCCGGCTGGGGCCAAATTTTTCATCGTTGCCCCGTCTTTGATATCACCCTATGTGGTGGAAAAGGACGTTAAACCCCCAAACACCCACCCACCCACCCGTGATATCTTGTGATGACTGTATCAGTAAGCAAGTTGGTGCTGGCTATAGTTGTTACTGGGACAATAATTGGTGCTATGACTATACATTAATGTTTGTTTTCGCATGTGGTCCCTGATATCTTGTGATGACTGTATCAGTAAACAAGTGTTGGTGCTGGCTATAGTTGGTGCTGGGACTATAGTTGGTGCTATGACTATACATTGTGTAACTCGACAAAACTACTTCCCGAGGAATTTACACCGGAGCAACAATATTGTACGAAATTTTACACCACTCCCTAGTGCAGATTTTCAGTGACTTAACCAGGGGTGCTTTACGTCCGAGAATAGAAAAGGAAACAGAGAGCGAAAGTGTGAGCTGTGACTTTTCATAACCCACTTAGTAGTTCACACAAACACACTCCAGTTACGTCATCATCAAAGACGCACAGAAAGTGCGTCTTCAAACATTTTGAACTTACACATCACGGCCGGTGCATAGCTATTAATTTTTGTTCACTTTTGGGGGTGAGATTTTATTTTGCTTTGATCACGTAAAAAAAAAAAAAAAAAAAAAAATGATCGCACAGAAAAATCTCTGTGAAGTATTTGCGAGTGCACTTGTGAGTAACAGTACATGAGCACATGCTTTGAATTATATTTTTCTTAACATCAAGCACTTTCAAGCAACTGCTCTACGCATGATTTTCTCACAAATCAGTGCGCAGAATTTTGAGGGGGTACATACCCTACCACTGAGAAAAATAAAATGTCACAGAAAATGTATGCTACTTGGGGTAAGAATCTGAATGCTCGTGGTATAAACAGCTTACATGATTAGTTCTCGTGGTTTACCACGAAAGAAACCACGAGATCTTTCCATTTTTGCCGTAGCGGAGGCTCAGTAGCTAAGGCAAAAAATAAAAATGGAATACCTCGTGGTTTCTTTCGTGGTAATCCACAAGAACTATTGATGTAAGCTCTAGTTTACTCTGGAGTAGAAACATCTTTCGACACAAGTACTCCCAAACCAAGGGAGTACTTCTGTCGTAAGAGGTTTTTAATTTTTCTCCGGAGTTAAAATTGCCTCACGATATTTTTACCTCGGAGTTAAAATTGCCTCACGATATTTCTACTCCGGAGTTAAAATTGCCTCACGATATTTCTACTCCGGAGTTCAAATTGCCTCACGATATTTTTACTCCGGAGTTAATATTGCCTCACAATATTTTTTTTTACTCCGGAGTTAACATTGCCTCACGATATTTTTATTCCGGAGTTAATATTGCCTCACGACATTTTTTTACTCCGGAGTTAAAACTGCCTCATGATATTTCTACTCCGGAGTTCAAATTGCCTCACGATATTTCTACTCCGGAGTTCAAATTGCCTCACGATATTTTGACTCCGAAGTTAAAACTGCCTCACGATATTCAAGTTTTACTCCGGAGTTCTGCCTCACGATAATTATTTCTACTCCTGAGTTCAAATTGCCTCACGATATTTTTACTCCGGAGTAAATTCCTCGGTGCGTATGTTTGTCTTATTGCACCTGGTATACTGTACTCCGGATTACAATTCTTTCACCGCATTCGTTTGTAATCATACAGGTATTTCCTGCCAGAGTGGGTCCGCGTGCGCAAACGTCCCTGGCGGCAGGTGCATTGTGAACGGGGTTGAGCATTGCTGCGGTAATGAGTACACGGTGCGGCTGGTGGCGTCCAACGGGCAAGTCAAGTCTTGCGATTGCCAGTCGACCCCAGGCCAGAATGGTTACGTGTGCCTCAGTTCCGCCACTGGCCTGTCCGGGACTATCCTCGCTACTGCCCTGGCTGCCATCGTTGCGTCCTTCCTGAAGGGCTGAGGCTCGACATCCTTGGCGAAACGACTGACAACGTTTGATATGTGTATCCCATTCTACACTGTTATAACTATTGTCGTTTTGTTTAACCAACGCTGTACCCTTCTTATTTTTATTTTTCCTTTTAGTTTGTACACCTTTATTTTTGCCTTTTAATGACTCTGCGATTGTGCACAGCTGCAGTTTAAATTAGTATATAGCCTAAGTAACACGTCTTCGGACTGAGTGAAATATTTTCGATAGAACTGAGTGTACATTATTCTGAACTGTTATACCGAATGCCGTTTTTGCAATGGACACTATGTACACTGTCTTTCTTTTTTTTAAAATTAGTATACTTTTATTCTCACTTTTTATACAACTCTGCTATAGTGCACAGTTGCATTTCAAATTGGTAAGAAGTCTAAGTAAGATTGTTTGTATCACGACTTTTTCATACCTGCTTCTAGCTCTAAAATGTGGTCTCATATACTACGACGGAAGGACAATACGTATGCAGGAATACTAAAGAACACGAACAATAAAACCTGTGCACATGAACAACAACAACAACAACAACAACAACAAAAACAAAAAACAAAGAGAGAGAGAGAGAGAGAAAAAAAAGAAAACAACCGAATGGTTCGCTTGTCGCACCCGCTGGCAACTTAAACACTGAGACGCAAGTGCAGAGAACCGAAACCGAAATTAAGGTACACTTACGCGGAAGGCATGTGAGTCATTTAAAAACGTGTCCAGAGACGATGTGCGCAGTTTTGTGCGTGAGCAATATTTGGACCAAAGACGACAAGATGGAATGTCAAATAAAGCGGGGTTTTTTTTTAGCACATTGCGAATCGTCTTGTATTTCATTGTGTACATTTCCTAGAAAAGAATGCTGCATCTACACCTATTTAGTATGTATCTGCATACCACGTTGACCCCCGTTTATTTGCCACGCTTTCAATCTGTAAGTTCAAGAATGAACAATTCTCACTTCAAGTAAAAGCACTATCATCAAATACTCGATCGAATCAATGTGTGTGTGTGTGTGTGTGTGTGTGTGTGTGTGTGTGTGTGTGTGTGTGTGTGTGTGTGTGTGTGTGTGTGTGTGTGTGTGTGTTAGATCGACAGAGATAGAGAGGGGCGGTTCAACGTCCTTTTCCACCACATACCGGTGATATCAAATACGGGGCAACTAGAAAGAGCACTACATACGCACAAATATTTGGCCCCAGCAAGGATTCGGACTCATGACCCTAGCATTGAAAGACAGTGGAGGGGGTTGGGGGGGGGGGGGGGGGGGGGCATACCAGCCAACGCAGCAGTGAACACACACAAGCATAAAATTCATACTTTAGTGATTTATTCAACGGAAAACAAACATCAACCATGATTTTTCAAAACCTATACACAAAATGTTGTATATTGGGTTTTTTTTCAGTCTACTGTCAACTATAACCGTAGAACACTCAGAACTGAAGGCCACGGAAAAATCCAACATTGTTTCCACGTTTTTGGTTTGTTTGTTTGTTTGTTTGTTGTACAGTGTGTGTCTATTCTCCTAAAGATACGCAAATGAAGGCATTTGAACACCCATATTCCCTGTTTTCTTTCAGTCTACTGTCCAACAATAACCCTCAGAAAATGAAGGGCTTTGAAAAAAAATCTAAAATTGTTTTCACATTTTTCTGTTTTGTTTTCACGCTGGTGTGGTATTGAGTACAGATATTCTCGCCAAAGCACCCAACCAGTTCCTTGTACTGCCTACAAAATCTCCATAGAACCCTCATAACTGGAGGCCTTGGAGATGTCCCCCCAGTGGAACTAAAGGCCATTGAGATGGTTCCCAAGGAAACATCTTTGTTTTCTTTTTAAGTTGGTGTCGTATTGAGTAGAGATACTCTCACTAAACCAATTCAATCTACTACCTACAAAATCTTCATAGAACCCTCAAAACTGGAGGCCTCGAGGAAGGCTACGCGACACAGATGCAAATCTGGAGGAAAACGCTATATATTCCTCTTACACATAACGCTGCAGATGACACCCTAGAAATGCTTTAAAATTCACCAAAAAAATTCACAAAAATCAGGCAGCCATAGACACAAATTCCTATATTCCGTTTTTTGGCAATGTTGGCAGCGACCACATACCCCCTCATTCCACGGTCGTCTGCTGGCTCCTGTGCCAGCCGCGCATGAATACAAATAGTCCACAAGCCAGCCTCATTTTTACCTAATTTTACTGTTACCTGGCATGAAACTTGTTTACAAAGCCAACAAAAAGCACCAGATTGCCATATTTTACTATGCACACAAATTTTAAAAGGGGCAAAGATTTTCTACTATATTTAGCCGAAGAGTTACTACATGCCCCGGAAGCTAATACCGTCGCGTAGCCGAAATGGTCCCCCGATGGAACTACAGGCCACTGAGATTGTCCCCAGGGGAACTAAAGGCCTTGGAGATGGTCCCCAGGAGAATGGCCACTGCGCATGTCAGGAAGGAAGCTGACAGGATGTGGCCGGTAGAGCCGCATCTTTTGCCGACCGCCTCTCCGCGGACGCACTTGCACGGGCCGAACCTGCCGTCGTTTTCTTGTTTCACTGTGATGGTGTAGCCCTTGTCATCGTCGGGACAGCAGAAGACAACCGCATGGGTCGAGTTGCCCAGCGTGCAGTTTTCACGATTTTCGCACTGGTTTGCTCCTGTATAGCAGTCTACGGCTGTTCCTATCAACACACACACACACACACACACGCACGCACGCACGCACGCACGCACCATACCACACGCAAAATCAGAAAAAAAAACAAATTAGAAGGAGAAAAACAAAAGGGAAAATGTTAAAAAGAAAAAAAAGTGTTAAAAGACAAATTTCTTGAAAGAAAAAAAAAGCCATTAACTTAAAAAGAAAACCATGTCAAACACACACACACACACACACACACACACACACACACACACACACACACACACACACACACACACACACACACACACACACACACAAACTCTTCTACAGGTCGGCGTAGACGGCGCATGCTCTCCGTGAAAACCCTGTTCCGGGTCCGTCTCTTCTCTACGCACCTGATACGACCACAGACCTAAAAAAAAAGATAGACCCACGGCCGCACGCTGCCACCGCTGATTGCGAGTGTCGCTATCGCGGCCATCTTGCGAATACCAGAACTCAGAGGCTCTGTGTACAGGACGCCTCGTTCGAAATACAAAGTTCTTTAGAAAGACGTCATCAGAAATGTGACGTAAGATAAAGCGGACCAATGCTGTGCGCTCTGTGTAAACAGCTGATAGCGTCTGGCACTTCCAGGTACTCGCAACATGGCGCGCGGCGGCGTCACACTTCCAGCACCGCAGAGGGTCTATCTTTTTTTAGGTCTGTAGATACGACGCCCAAATCGGGCTAACCGAGACCGAGCCGAGCTAAGTGATATCTAAGAAGGAAAAAAAGAAAAATATTCGGCGACAAGGAAAGTGGACAGTTGCAAACAACTTTGAGGTCCCCGTGTTATTTCACAATGTGCACAGAAGCGGTGAAAACTGTCGCATTCACCAGCACAGTACATTTTCAGCCTGTTTAGAGATTATTGCCTGCATGAGTTGTCCCCCGTGCATACACAGACGCGCAGCACGCATGCATTTTCTTTGTCACGGAGTATTTTTTTTTTCCTTCGTAAGTATCACTTAGCTCGGCTCTGTCTCGGTTAGCCCGATTTGGGCGTCGTCGCAGGGATATGGAGAAGCGACGGACCCGGAACAGGGATGTCTCCGTGATTGAGAAGGGTGGGAGAAGCGAACAGGATGGGCAGTAGACATAGCTCAGTAAGTAGCGTATTCCACTGCAGGTGCGCTGCTGAGCGGCCGTCACTGCTACCAAAGCGTGGGTTTCAATTCCCTGGTCGAGCTGTAGCGAAACGTGATATCGATTTTTTTTTTCTGGTCGCCGGACTGCTCATTCAGGGTTTAATTTTTCTCCGGGTCCTCTAGCTTTCGGCCTCTCCTACCAAAAATTCAGACTAGGTAGGTGAATGGCGCGGCACAGCGGGGAAGCGCTCCTTCCCCCGGGGAAGTACCCCGAATTTGTTAAAAGGAATAAGGCAAGAATTAAAATCGAAAGGGTCCGTGCGCACGTGTGTGTGTGTGTGTGTGTGTGTGTGTGTGTGTGTGTGTGTGTGTGTGTGTGTGTGTGTGTGTGTGTGTGTGTGTGTGTGTGTGTGTTCCAGATACCTTGTACTGAGTCGAAGGCAAACAGTACAACCACCAGTGCACCAATTACAAGGCCGACACCACGTGACGTGTTCATGCTGCCGAGTATCATCAGTCTATGGGAAGAGTGAGTGAGTGAGTATTTTAGGGCTTAATAGTCTATGGGAAGAAAGGTTGCATGTAAGACAAGTCGCCTTGTTATCTCGTAAATCAAACTTCACAGATTCTGAATTGTGTAAAGGCAAACAAAAATATTTCGCGCTTGTAAAAGACAGTAACCAAACTATCACTGAAATAAGCACGATAATACGGGCGATTTCCTGGCTCTCTAGGCAACCCGATATAACACACATTCGACGTCAGTCATGACGCTTCTGTCAGGTTTTAAAATCACAAAAACTTGGAATAGAATATTGCCGAAAAGAAATTTCTACTCGGCTGTCCTATGATAAGTAGTACCGGTGTTCTCCCACACAACACTGGATCAATGTGCAGATTGTTCCATTACTTCAACGATTCAAAGATTTTTTTCCCTTTCTTCCCATTTGGGGTATGGAGGAATGTCAAGTAATGCATCATACATGATTCTTCTACGTACAGAATGACAAAAATACATGTAGGACGGAAGAAATCACAACAGTCCGAACTGCACATCACATATGTTACAAAAGAACAAACATAAACAATAGTGCACGTGTGTAAGGTGAAACATGCCAACATAGGTACAAACATATCTACAGGTTCTGAATGCTGCACTTAAATGATGTCAGAAGCTTAGAGGTCAGGCTGTTGGGTCAGTTCTGTGTCTGCCGGCGGAGGTGTGTGATTGCGAGTGGGCGGGCGGCGTGTGCGGGTGCGTGCCGGTGTGCGTGAGTGTGTGTTTTTGTGTTTGTGTGTGTGTGTGTGTGTGTGTGTGTGTGTGTGTGTGTGTGTGTGTGTGTGTGTGTGTGTGTGTGTGTGTGTGTGTGTGTGTGTGTGTGTGTGTGCGTGTGTGCGTGTGTGTCTGTGCGGGTGGTTGGAGGAGGGGGGAGGTCTTATTTATCTCGTTTTTTAGTCTCTCTTTTATTTTGTATTATATCAGTGTGTGTGTGTGTGTGTGTGTGTGTGTGTGTGTGTGTGTGTGTGTGTGTGTGTGTGTGTGTGTGTGTGTGTGTGTGTGTGTGTGTGTGTGTGTGTGTGTGTGTGTGTGTGATTTATTTTACATTATGATCTTAGTATAAGGAGCGGAGCGACTGTATGTCTAAAGACAATTTTCTGTTTTAAAATGAATTTTATAACAGATAATAAAGTATTTTTGAATTGAATTGAAGGATATACTAGACGATACACCACTCGCCAGTTCAAATTTTCAGTGAGTTAATTACGAGTGCTTTACGTCCGAAAATAGTAAGGAAACCGCAGAGAGCGAAACTGTGAGTATATGAATTTTCTATAACTGAGAGTGGTTTACGAGTTCACAAAAACACACTCCAGTTACGTCATCAATCAAAGACGCGCAGACAGTGCGTCATCTCAAACATTCGCAACTCATACGTCACGGCCGGTGCACAGTTATTTTGTTGACTTTTGGGGGTAAAATTTCATTTTGCTTTGATCATGCACAAAAAAAAAAAAAAAAAAAAATTATCGCACAGAACAATTTCTGCGAAGTATTTGCGAGTGCACTTTTGATTGCCAGTGCATGAGCACTTGCTTTGAATGATTTTCTTCTTAACATCAAGCCCTTTCAACCTCTCTACGCATCATTTTCTGACAAATCAGTGCGCAGAATTTTGAGGGGGTATATAGGTCACTAGTCACCCTACCAGAAAAAAATAAAATGTCGCCGAAAATGTATGTTACCAGAGGTAAGAGTCTGAATGCTAGTGGTATAAATAGCTTACATGATTAATTCTCGTGTTTTACCACGAACGAAACCACTCGATGTTTGAATTTTTGCCGTAGCTGTAGAGCCTCCGGCAAGGTAGTCACGGCAAAAAATTGAAATATCTCGCGCGTGGTTTCTTTCGTGGTAAACCACGAGAACTAAGCTCTATGCTAGGTGGGAGATCGCCAGTCCTAATACGTTAGTACTGGCATTCTCCCACTCTCAGCCTGAGAGAGAGAGAGAGAGAGAGAGAGAGAGAGAACTTTATTTGAAAACGGTGGAAGTTTTGGTCTTGCGACCAATTTTCAAACTTACTGAAAAACAAACAAATAAACAACAACAACAACAAAATGATCGAACATACTTAGAACTGGAACATGAGATTTTACACACACACACATACACACACACACACACACACACACACACACACACACACACACACACACACACACACACACACACACACACACAGAGACACGCACAGACACACAGACACACACAGAGACACACACACACACACACACAGACACACAGACACACACAGACACACAGACACACACACACACACACACACACACACACACACACACACACACACACACAGAGACACGCACAGACACACAGACACACACAGAGACACACACACACACAGACACACACACAGACACACACACACACACACACACACAGAGACACACACACACACACACAGACATACACACACACACACACACACAGACACACAGACACACACACACACACACACACACACACCACACACACACACACACAGACACACACACACACACAGACACAGACACAGACACACACACACACACACACACACACACACACACACACACACACACACACACACACAGAGACACACACACACACACACACACACAGACACAGACACACACACACACACACACACACACACACACACACACACACACACACACACACACACACACACACACACACACAAACTGAGGTTGTCCATTAAAGATTGTCTACTCACTGTTTCGCAAATCACCGAATCCAATATTTCGAGACACACTCTGAGCTCTCACTGCGGGCTTCAACCTCGCTTGATCGAAACAGAGCCTCGGACTGACAGTATTTGGCAGGGAGACCGTGATTTCACTGACTGATTCAAAATACGTCAGCTCATTCAATAACTCTTTGTAGTCTTGTCCACAAACTTCTGCGTAGACCCAAAACCATAGATCTGAATTTCCATAAATCGAGTGATAGAAAAAAGAAGAAGATTCAAATCCAGACCCAAAAAAGCAAACAAACAAACAAAAACCGACAAGTGAATTGGGCGTGAAAATTAATCAGCTGTCTTGAATAGGAAACGCTCTCTATGGAAAGAACTGGTACGTTTTCTAAAAAACCACATAAACATGCTTACAGCCGCTAGTGGTAGCCACAACACTGTACACGGTAGTTAGGCGGATTGTGGTGCATGTTTGCTGAGTGAGGTGATTGTAAGCCGCAGTCAACACGGCGAAGAATGCAAAGACCCACTTTCGTGAGTGCGCGGCCGTTATAAATTCATATCATAACACTATCATACACTTCTTCTACTTATGCTCAAAGGTAACGGCACTTGAAGCAGGATAATTTATGCGTGGCATTATGACCTGTCTAGGCGATTCCCATGACTAATCAACCAAAACCGATAAACAGATTTTTTTTCTTTTCCTTTCCAACTGATCAGTCAAAAGGACAGGGAGAAAGATTTCAGTGCAGCGTGTCAACACGTCATAAGTGACAGAAGAACTGAAAAGGTTTTATGCAGTAGATGAATACCGAGTAGTCTTGCGAACGGCAGTATAGTGTATTCGAGATCTTGGCCTACATTACTGTATTTATAAGCTCACACCCGGTTACGAACGGCCGGGGTGAGGGTGGGAGGGAGGCGAACAATTGAAAATAAACGCATCATGTTGTCAGTTCAGCACTCAGGCCAGAGAAGAATCGCGCGCTCTCCGTTTGCGCATCACTCAGGACACCTCAGTTTTGAGTTGGAGTATTCGGGCTGAGTTATGACCTGGTTCTGTCATGTTCTTTATCGCTATCTAAAACATAATACCATTTGTTCCCTTATGATTTGCACGTACCTCCCCCCACCCCCGCAATAGATGATCAACAACGACAACGACAACAAAAACAACAACAGCTACACTACCACCGCCAACAACAAACAAGAACACCAACAAAAATCCCAGGACAACACTAAGGAAGATCAACATACAAATAAAGGAGAGAACGAACGAACGAACGAACGAACTTTATTTTCCAACGGAAGTGATTTAACCAAACAATGATTATTTTTCAATCAGCCGTTGCTACAAAAACAAAAAACTACAATGGCAAGATTAAAGGAAAATACAAGAAAAAAAAAAAGGCAAAAAAAAACCCAAAAAAACGTGAGAACGTGAATAAGAGGTGTGCAAAAAATACTTTCATTATATGTAGAGGCGATTCTTTTGAAAACAAACAAAAACAACAGCAACAACAAACAAACAAGAAAAAACAAACAAACAAACAGTGAACATGGACGCCGGGTTGTCAGCAAACCAAGAACACCAGTATGTCTTGAGTTTGAAAACTTTATATGCCAAACCCACTTGATAACCAGTAGAATGATTCATGCTTAACAGTAGTGGATAAACAGGCCCACACTCACAGAGAGCATTGAAGAGCATTTGCTATCTTCGGCAGCATAATTTAGTCACTTCTTGTCGCCAGGGTTCAAAAGGGACCTCTTGACTTTTGCATACAATACTGCGATACATACGCCCAGCGCAATATATCCTTTTCAATATACACGGGACCTTGTTGCTTTACTTACACAGGGGCGAAGGAACCACGGGGGCCCTGGGGGCCCAGGCCCCCGTTCGATTTTTGGAAGGGGGGCCCGAATATCTTTGGGCCCCCCTTGCTTTTGATAAGAGGAGAGGGGGCCCACCAGTGGTGGCGCCCCTCCCCCCCCCCCCCGCTCTGCTGTCGCAGGACACAATCCTTGGCAGTCAACACACACACACACACACACACACACACACACACACACACACACACACACCCTTCTTCGCCCCGGCCGTATGGTTCACCCGACTTAGTGGGCCCCCCTTCCTCTCAGCATCTTCCTACGTGCCTGTTACACACACACACACACACACACACACACACACACACACACACGCACAGACACACACAGACACACACACACACACACACACACACACACACACACACACACACACACACACACACATCGTTCGGCTATCCCGGCTCCTCTGGTAACATCAGTATTTCTAAAATAATGTACATAATATGTCTTTGTTTTTTTTTAATTCACAAAATTATACGATCGGTACAACTGTGCGTGCGTGCATGCGTGTGTGGGGGGGCCGGGGGGGGGGGGAGGGGATGCGTTCGTCCCAGCGTGCTTGTGAAGACGAGTTGATCTCAAATGATTCAGCCCCTCATGGTAGATCCCACAACAAAAGTCAGAAAAACGGTCACACAGGACGCGGCCACGACAGCCGCTGAGCTGATGGCACCGCACGCCGTCTCCACCTTCCCGGGTGTGGACACGCATTGACACATCACCAGCAGTTCGTCTCCTCGCGCAGATTTCGTCACGTTGGTGGTGACCGTGTAGTCGCCAGACACACAGCAGTACTTCGTCCGAACAACTTGGCAGATGATCTCAGTCCCGGCGCACAGATCTCCGCTCAGACAGTTCACTCCTGAAGAATTGCATCATAAAGAGAGCAGGTTAATGAAACGGTCCTATCTCCTTGTAATACTCATCAGGCGGTCGGTGGTCTAGTGGTTAAGAGACTTGTCACCAATGCGAGAGGTCAGGGGTTCCGGCGAGTCCCACTCGGGGCAAAGAAGTTTTCCTTCTCGTATGTGGCACCGTTCACTCAGGCCGATCGTCGAGGGTTCTCTCCGGGTACTCCGGGTTCCTCACCCTCACCCCCTCTGCTTTGGAAATGTTCAGCTCATAAAATTTGAAAAAAAAAAAAAATGCAATTCTAAATTCCAAAATTAAAATAGCTGAGCTGACCCTTAGCACTATTGATTGTAATGTGTTTAGTGTCCAGTGTGTGAGAGAATGTGTGTGATTCACGTGAGCGTGCGTGTTGGGTTCAGTACGCGGCGCTTTGAGCCGATTCATGACATTGGGTAAAGCGCCTATACAATACTCATTATTATGATTATTATAATTATAATAATTACAATACTCATATCTTTCTAAGTTCTTTTGACAGGGTGTAATGTCGTACCACAACGGGCTAATGCCATCTTCGCTAAGCCAACTTACGTTTTGGAACAGTTTCGCTCGTGATTATGCCTGTACGCTCGAAATACTCTATCTTGATGATTAGTACAGCTCTTAATGCGAAACATTTTTTAACACTTTGCGCGAACGGTCGAACATTCACATTCTACGACTGTTGTTACACTACTGAAGCGCTCAGTGTGGTCGCCGTGTCACCGAGTACGCTTCTGTTGGCTCAGTGCCAGCACTGGTAGCACTGGCCTCTTTAACTCTACCGTATGAGGCGGGCGTAAAGGACGCAGTACTTTTAAGTTTTTGCTCATTACTATCTCATTTTCCAAACTTGTGTTTTGACACTTCAGGAAGTCTTCGAGGAAAGTCAAAACTACAGTAAGCTTATGTGATACCGTTTTTTTTTTTTTTAATAACCAAAACATGAAATCAATATCTTGAGACAATACAATAAACAATGTCCAAAATCATGTACATCAATGTAGTCATTCCTCTCTGACTGCAATGGCTACGCATAGACGCATACGAATAAGGTGGTCTGACAAAGCGACTTCGAGTTTTATTTATTACTGTGTTTATACTACGCTGCTGTTGAGTCCTTGGTTATCTGCTCTATCACTCTGCAAAGTATTTAGATTATACTCTGAAAAATATGACAAAGTAATTTGTAGAAACAAACTGCAAGTGGTGGGGTTTTTTTCAGCATTTTCCTTTGTAAGGTCTAATGGATGCCTGTCTCCCAACGAAGTACGAATCAAAAGTTTCAGAGCCTCGTACGGTAAAGGTTAAACACCTGCAAAATGTCAGCATCTCACAGGGCACTGAGCCAAGACGCGGATGTATGCGACGCGAATATCAAGGAATCAGCTGACTGGTAAGTGGGACAAATTGAATTTTCGCCAACTTCAGACTTCAACGAGTTTGGAAGTGTGCATAAAGCGTGTACATTTTGTATCATTTCTCCAGATTTCAAAAGATTCTTAACCCTTTCTGCTCTGACGCCTGGCATTAGTTGCCTGGGCTCGTATGTAAAACTCGAGGTTAATTTAACCCATGGCTACGGGCCTAACCCAGACCAGGACAAAAGAAACCCAAAAGCAAAATTAAATTTTAAAAAAGGAAGCGAAGAAAGGAAGGAAAAAATCCTTCTATAACGGCTTAGGCGCCTTGCTGGAATGGGCCCGCTTCTTGATTTCAACAAAAACAACAGAAAAGTTAACCCTAGAGCTAGTTTAGTTCGAGGTTAGACTCTAACCCAGGGCTAAAAGCCCTAACCTCGCCTATTACATACGGGCCCTGGATCCCGTGGTGACACTGCACCATGTGGGCCCAATGATTTTATAATTAGGGGGAAGAGTTGCTTAGACGTTTTCCTTTACTTTCAGCGGGTTGCCAAGGAAACCTGACAGCAGACACGTTCACAAGGGAGGTGAAATTTAAACAGACTGGTACGACTATAGTCGTAGCTCGGATAGAATGAGTTAAATGTGTACAATAAACTCAACATCAAACGTGTAGAGCAGTTACCTTGTCCTGGGGCCAAAGTAAAGAGCTGAAACATCAGCGTAGCGATAAGTAAGCTCATAGCTGATGACGTGTCCATGTTGAAGAGGTCTTGGAAAACAGCCTGAAACACAGTCGTAAAAAATTTCTACGGTAACGAACCTCCGTGCTGTTAATAATATAATAATATCGCAAAGGAAATATTGATAAGCAAAGAGAAACACATAAACATTAAAGAATCATTCTCCATCCGTCATTCTCCAGATCGGTCCTGCTTCAATTCCCGTCTGAAGACTGACATTTCCTTCGGGACGCGTTCAGTTGGTCAGTCCCGAGCGTGTGTGTGTGTGTGTGTGTGTGTGTGTGTGTGTGTGTGTGTGTGTGTGTGTGTGTGTGTGTGTGTGTGTGTGTGTGTGTGTGTGTGTGTGTGTGTGTGTGTGTGTAGTGTGTGTGTGTGTGTGTGTGTGGTAAGCGCCGTAGAGCTCCTCAGAACAGTATCGACAGTATTATTATTATTACCGATTATCATCAGGCAAATACAGGATCAAGTATTAAGGGGTGGGGGGGGGGGGGAGGAGAGAGAGAAAGAGAGAGAGAGAGAGAGAGAGAGAGAGAGAGAGAGAGAGAATGTTGATTTTGTGCGGAACAAAGACATTAAGAGGGACAGACATACAGACTGACATGTTCTGCAGTTACTCACGTGTTTTACGAGGTAAACAACACACACACAGAAGAACTCCCTCAGCCTTGTGAACTATACTCAAGGGTCTAAGGCTGAATCACAATGACAATGACAATGAGTTCAGCAAAAGCAGCATCATCCAGTGTACTAATGGCGTAGTATGATGGATAAGCAGTCTCGTGGTCATACATGTATGCGGAAGCGCCGTGTGGCATCCGTCTTTCGCATCCGTAGTGAAGCTGACTGTCTACTTGAGTTCACTAACTGTACATGACATAGCAAGTGGAGAAGCCGGATACTTCGCCAGCTGACTGGCCGTGCAACACACACACACACACACACACACACACACACACACACACACACACACACACACACACACACACACACACACACACACACACACACAGTGTCTGCTAGCTCTTGTGCCAGCCGCGCATGAATACAAATAGTCCACATGCCAGGCTCAGTCATTTTTCACTGTGACCTTTTCACTGTTAACCTAGCATGGAACTTATTTACAAAGCCAACAAACAGCCCCAGATTGCCCCCCCCCCTTTTTTTTTTTTTTTTTTTTACTTCCGCACACAAATTCAAAAAGGGGCGAAAATTCTGTACTATATTTAGCGGAATTACTGACGTGTAACCTTTCGCGTCGAATGTCCGCAGGGTCAGTTTGAGTGTAGTGATTGACTCTGCAGACACAGAATGTCATTCGCTGTGCTGACGTATATGCGTAACTGTGTTTCATGCCGGTCCGCAAACAACGAAAGTTCACAGTATACAATAGTGTAGGAGAAGTCTATGCGTATGAGAAAAAAATGACTATACTCCTTCAGTGCTGTACATTTTGGGTACCGGTGAGACTGACAAGCAAATCCAAGTACATGCGTATGACTAACTAATCCTGATTCATGTCACAAATAGACAGATGACAGAGATTCCCGACAATAGTAAGCGAGAATGCGTAATTTATAAGTCATGGTGGTCAACTTGGGACTTTCCTTTCTTTCTCAAGACTTGTTTAGTATGTTACACTACACATCGCTTGCAAACAGATACTAGGCAGATTTAGTAGGACTTCGTAAGGATGACATCGCTGAGCAGCGTAACCCATTTACATGTAAATTAGGCTCACACGACAGAGGCCGCGAGCTGCTAACGCGCTGCGATTAGCTAATGGTACCCGTAACGTGCCTAATTTACATGCAAATGGGTTACGCTGCTCAACGAAGTACTCCGTACGAAATCCTACTAAATCTCACTACTTTTGAAGACACATGGTTCTCACGTAGTTCGTTAACTCTTGAAAGCCTATGCAAAATCGCAATTTTACTAGAAATTTTCGGATCACTAGGAACCACTTCAAGCCACTATTACGCAATCTGCAGCGTTCTCGGGCCCATCGGGGAAGGCCCACGCCTTGCGTAATAGTGGCTTGAAGTGGCCCCTACTGGTGTGCAGTGGCTTGTTCTTTTTAACAAGTCTTATCATATAGTGGGCAGGGCTGGTCCCGGACTCAGAGTTAAAATGGTTCTACACTTCGTTACGTAGGCCATGATTTTCGTAGACCGTAGTCCGTTGGAAACACTCGGTGATACTCAACTGATTTGAAAAGGAAACACTCGGTGCTACCGTGTTTTGAAACACTCTGTACTAGCCGCGGTGCTACTTTTGAAGCGGACGGAGTAGCACTGGAAACACTCGCTTGTCCATTCTGACCACACCCAGCCTGAACGGGGTGGGTGGGTGGAGGGGTGGGTGGGTGTATTTTAGGAAGTTTAACGTCCTTTTTCATCACGTATGGGTGATATCAAAGACGGGGCAAGGAGAAAAAGGCCAGCACAAATATCTGGACAAAGCCGGGATTCGAACTCACGACTCAAGCATTGAAAGTCCAACGCTCAGTCTACCATTCACATATCCCGGCTCGCCCCGTTTGGACGGACTGTATGCACACACACACACACACACACACACACACACACACACACACACACACGCACGCACGCACGCACGCGCACACACACATACACACGCACACACACACACACACACACACACACACACACACAGAGGAGAGGGGCAACACAGCTGATCGGGATAACACTTGTATTGATCGTTATTGAATTGCGTAATAGATCACCCATCGCCTGCGCCAACCAGTATCTGTCTATTGTATTTGTTAACTCACGCAGAAAGGTGCGCTATCGTTTGATATCACCACTTGATGTAAAATTCATCAAGCTTCGACCGGCGGGATTGGAACACCGACGGTGATATAATACTCATATTTCACTGACACACAAGGTTGAGCTGTGGCAACAACAAAAAAATCGAACACGAAGAGAATTGTAAAGCTTTTTTGTCATTGTCATGGGCAGTTTGTTGCTATGCTCTTCAGTCAAAACAAACAGATAGCAAAGCATTTGTCCTCTACGATCTTTTTCAGGAGTGTTCCACACTTGCATATCCAGTCAGTGTAAATCACCAATTAGGCCTGCCGTTGGCTTCAGTTCATGTTCACGGAGGGTAACCTCGCGACGTGAAGCACGAGGAGCACGGCCACATAGGAGGGTGGCCCGTCCAAATAGTGCGAGACAAGTCCGATTGTTCAAGGCCATACGAGGAAACGCGTGGAACGCGCACTGCCTCGCACTCAATGGACGGTGTCTCAACGCTTTCTCATCGGAAGTCATGGACTCCTCGCAATCCTTCATGTCACACGGGGGAGCCGGGGTGGCCGAATGGTAAAGCGTTGGACTTATGCTCGGGTCGTGAGTTCGTATCCCGGCTGGGGCCAAATATTTGTGCTGGCTTTTTCATCGTTGCCCCGTCTTTGATATCACCCGTACGTGGTGGAAAAGGACGTTAAACCACCCATCCACCATCCACCTTCATGTCACGTGGAATCCCGGCTAGGGCCAAAAATTTGTGCTGGTCTTTTTCTCGTTGCCCCATCTTTGGTATCACCCACTCTTGGTAGAAAAGGACGTTAAACGCCCAAATACCCACCCACTCCCTCAAGTCACGTGGTTATTCCCCGTGGTGTCAGTCGGTGGAATAACTGTTATGCTTTGCTCTTCACAATTCAGAAAAAGCCAGCTCAAACGTGAGTTGGCCTGTGCGCTGCCGGCCACCAGACGGCGCGTGATTTTTCGAGGGACCGAGTCCTGAAGTGTTTCAAGCTGAACCGGTATGTGTTGAAAGCTACATAGAACAAACCCAAGTCATGACCAAAGACCAACGACGGATCAAAGGTCCTGTGACGGAGTGTTTCACAATTGGCAGATAGAGACTGTGTACATCACCAAGACAAGTTAGTGCCGCCGTGAGCTTCATCTCATGTTGTGTCGATGAATCGAATTGCGCTTAGCGCAAGCAAGCAACCAAAACCGAAGCCAACGGAGAATTCAGAATCGCGCGTAGCATTTGATCGCGCCATTTCCATGGTTACTAGGCTTCAAAGAAGCCAACTTATGTTCTGGAAAAGTTTCGCTTCTGAGTGCGCGTGTACCCTCGAAATACTCTATCTTAATGATCAGGGCCCGTATGTAATAGTCGAGGTTAGGGCTTTTATTTTAGCCCCGGGTTAGAGTCTAATCTCGACTAAACTAGCTCTAGGGTTAATTTTTTTTTTTTTTTTTTTGGGGGGGGGGGGGGGTTAATCAAGAAGCGGGCCCATTCCAGCAAGGTGCCTAAGCTGTTATACAAGGATCTTTTTCTTCCTCTCTTCGCTTCCTTTTGTATTTCATTTTGCTTTTGGGTTTCTTTTGTCCTAGTCTGGGTTAGGCCCGTAGCCGTGGGTTAAATTAACCTCGACTTTTACATACGGGCCCTGTAAATCAATTCATGCGATACAATGCTGTGAACACTGAGAATCTCCTACTTAGCTGGTGACAGTGCAGACAAGCTTGTCGCTCAATCCTTGTGTTCCCTGCGTCATTGTGTACCCTTCTCTTGGCTCAGTGTCAGCCTTTAACAATCTGTCACTGTGCAGGTGTCTAAGTGCTGTGATGCTGTCATTGTCCAGGTGTGTAAGTGCTGTGCTGTTAGACACCCTTGAAACAACTCAGAACGATCTGTAAGCATAAGAAATCTTAAATATTAGACCTTGAAATTCAAATGGCTGTGGCGACTCCTACCCACGAAACTCTGACATGCCCCGTCTGCCTTCAGTTTTACCGGGCCCCGAAAGTCCTACCTTGCATGCACATCTTCTGTCAACGGTGTCTTCAAACAGTAGCTCTCCAATCAGATTCTCGGAAGCTGAAATGCCCGACCTGCAAAACGCGGGCCGCCATACCAGAGGGCGGCGTGGCCGATTTTCCCTCCAACGTCTTCATAGCGGATGAGTTGGAGCGACTGGAGAAGAATAATGAGAAGAAGCCTGAGAAATGCGCCACGCACAAAACGGAGATAGCGCTGTTCGTGTGCGCCCAGTGCGACGCGGCTGTGTGTTCTGAATGTAGGATTACCGAGCATCGCGACCACCACGTTGAAGACCTTGAGGACGCCATCAACTGGACGAAAAATGAGCTCCAGGACGGAATGGTGCGTCTGGTGGACTGCAAGCGGGCGTTGGACTCCGTCATGGGCAAGGCATGTGTAGAATAAGGCTGGCTATCTGTGTCTGTCTGCCTGTCTTCCTCTGTCTCGTGTGTGTGTGTGTGTGTGTGTGTGTGTGTGTGTGTGTGTGTGTGTGTGTGTGTGTGTGTGTTGTTGTTGTTGTTGTTGTTTTTTCCTGCTTTTTGTAATCCGTATAGATATGATGTAGTGTTTATAATGTAATGTTTAGCTCAAAGCTTAGTGTCCTAATGCAAGTTTTTGGGGTTTTTTTTGGTTTGTTTCATTTTGGTAACTTCTACGTTTGCTCAATAAAGCAGCATTCTCTCTCCCCATCACTCCCCTCCCCGCGAGCGCGCTTGTGTGTGTGTGTGTGTGTGTGTGTGTGTGTGTGTGTGTGTGTGTGTGTGTGTGTGTGTGTTCCTATGGATTACATCTTCATACGAAGAGAGCCGGTAGGGTGTACCAAAAGCTCTGTCTCTTAGCGTGTGCGTTTTATTTCACATTGTTCCTGATGGTGCTGGAATTAAACACGTACTTGTTGAAGGTGAGCGCCGACCGGGACGCTGTCACTGAAAAGAGACGGGCCTTGGAGATCATCCTGAGCGACCGAAAGAGAAGAGCGATACAGATGGCCGAGGAGACGTTCGTCGACGCCATGGCGTCTCTGGACCTCGTCACACTGGACATCGAGAGCGAGTTTGACGAGAACGATTCTCTCATCCAGGAGCGGTTGAAGATAGTGACGAAGCTACAGGGAAAAGTGAAGAGTGCTTTTGAGGGTGGGAGCTACCGAAAGGTGATGAAGGCCCGAGACACGCTGAGGTCGGGCCCGGGAAGTCCTGAAAGCTTAGAGCAGCTGATCTCTGACCTCCAGTTGCACGTTTTTCGACCCTTGCTGGTATGCGACGACAACTGCCCCCTCGCGGATACCTTGAAGCTGTTCGTCGGTCGCGTGGTGACGGACCAGCAAATCCAAGCGGCAGAATTACCGGAAGTGGTCGTCCAGCGCGAGTTCCGGTGCTTCGAGGACGAGCACGAGGACGTGCACGCCATCTGCCCGAGAGAGGACGGGCGGGTGTGGGTGGCCCATGGGTACACGGTCACAGGCGACGAAGCGGAGGGTTGGGTTGGCCTGCACACCAACCACGGTGCCATAGAGAGGCGGGAGACCGTCACTGGACGCGTGGGCATCACCCGCATTTCGAACAGCATGGTCATCGTGGAGGGTAGAAGCTTCAAGACGAAGTCCATGACTCCTGAGGAAACCACCGAGTGGAACTACGCCGGCGCGGAGCTGCTCTACCGCGTCTACTCCAAGTTCCAAGCGAGGTACGTGTACAACACATTGAAGACTTTCGACGAGTGTGTGTGTGTGTGTGTGTGTGTGTGTGTGTGTGTGTGTGTGTGTGTGTGTGTGTGTGTGTGTGTGTGTTTTGTGAGTTTAACGTCCTTTTCCACCATGTAAGGGTGATATCAAAGACAGGGCAACGACAAAAAGGCCAGCACAAATATTTGGCCCTCAGCTGGGATGCGAACTCACGACCCGAGCATTGACAGCCCAACGCTCTACCATTCGGCTATCCCAGCTTCCCCTTTCGACGAGTGGAATCACGTTTTAACGCGGTACAAACTCTTTACAGCCAAACGTCTCCAGGATTTCCCGTAAAATCCCATGTAAAATCGCGTTTACTAGAAATCTTCAGATGACTAGAAGCCACTTCAAACCGCTATTATGCGATCTGCAGCGGCCTCAGGCCTAGATGGGAAGGCCCACGCCTTCCGTAATAGTGGCTCGAAGTGGCTTCTACGGGTGGCTCGTTCTTTTAACAAGTCTTATCATATAGCGGGCAGGGAGGTGTTGGGCTAAAACCTGTCCCAGCCTATAGGGACTGAGGCCCATCATTCATCCACATTCCAGCACTGTCACTCGCACGTCACGTTCGCTCGGACACTAAGCACAACCTGTACACTCTACAACGAAAACATATTGCGTCAGCCTTTTTCCTAACCTATCAAGCATTTGCTCTCACACTACAGACATGCATCTCGGCATTCTTCGACATACGTTTCTACATTTCAGTAAACCACACATTCAAATTCAAATTCAAAAATAACATGTGTAAAATGGAAATTCCTCTTTGGACTCAAAGCTCGAATGAAAAATTAGAATTGTGATTCACTAAAAACAACATAAAACTGGTTTGGCATGTGCAAGAACTTAACAAATATCACAGGTCATATAATAGCCTGCACTTATCCTCTGTCT
The DNA here is from genome assembly GCA_018292915.2 of Batillaria attramentaria. Classification (NCBI taxonomy): domain Eukaryota; kingdom Metazoa; phylum Mollusca; class Gastropoda; family Batillariidae; genus Batillaria; species Batillaria attramentaria. Next base: position 2,707,476 of record JACVVK020000017.1, on the reverse strand, counting down.
GCCCCCCCCCCCCTCCCCACCCCCACCCCACCCCTCCCCTCAATTGCAATAATAACATTCAAGTTCAAAGAATCTTTCACAAAAAGCAGTTCATACAATCACAGTCCTGAGCACAATACAATCATCGTAGGCCATCACAGTGTTCTACGTGTATGTAACAGTAAGGGAGTTTTATGAAAGGCCACGTACCTATGACCCCAACCACTTTGTGATACCAGGTTCTTCATCGGTGTGGACGAGAGAGGAGAGTGCGACCTGAGGATCGTCACCGTCACAGACCCGGACTCCTGCCCCAGAACCAAAGCCACGAAGCTGACCTGCATCCGGGCCAAGCAGCCGGTCGCTATGGACGCCACAGCAGACGGTCGTTTTATCGCCGTGCTGGAAGAGGGCGAGAACCACGTGCTGCTGTTCCATCTGAACGAGCGGGCTCCCTTCACGACCTACATAGATCCCTTCACCGTCTACAGGTCTCACAAGCCCTTTACGTTTTACGTTGTAGCTTTTACAAATGCCATGGAGTACAAAAAAAAAACCCAAAAAAAAAACAATTTTCCATTAAATCAGACGATAGTTTCCAGAAGTCAGACATGCCTGCTAGCTATAGGTACATGCAAAACAACAACATAAATAATAATAATAATAATAATGCATCGAAAGCTTGTCTACTAATGCGACGTCCTGGCAAACCCGATCATCATCATCATCATCATCATCAAGTATCGAAAGCTCGTCCACTAATGCGACGTCCTGGCAAACCCGATCATCATCATCATCATCATCATCATCATCATCAAGTATCGAAAGCTCGTCTACTAATGCGACGTCCTGGCAAACCCGATCATTATCATCATCATCATCGTCGTCGTCGTCGTCGTCATAATCGTCGTCGTCGTCATCATCGTCGTCAAGCATCGAAAGCTCGTCTACTAATACGACGTCCTGGCAAACCCGATCATCATCATCATCATCATCAGCTCGTCTACTAATACGACGTCCTGGCAAACCCGATCATCATCATCATCATCGACGTCCTGGCAAACCCGACATACTGAAATAACTGTACTCTGGTATTCATGTCCTGCACATGAACGAATATGAATATGAATAGGTCATCCTTCAAGTCAAGACTGCCATTTTACACCACACCAAATAATATCGTCATGCCTTTGGTGTTTTCAGGTGTTCCCAAAATTTAAGGTCATATGCACTTTCAAAAATTTTGAACAAAATCAAGGAAAACAAGGGAAATTTGATTCATTTGAATAATTACACCGGTCCTTCCCCCAACCTGCCTCATTCGAATTGCCCTCTCTGATCTGCCTCTTGCTCTCTATGACCGGCCTCATTTGAATGGCCCTCTCTGACCTGCCTCATTTGAATAACCCTCTCTGACGTGCCTCATCTGAACTGCCCTCTCTAACCTGCCTCATTTGAATTGCCCTCTCTGACCTGCCTCAATTAATTGCCCTCTCTGACTTACCTCATTTGATCCTCTCTGCCCGGCAGGCAAGACTCCCGCGTTTTTACTCCACGTGACGTCTGCTTCTTCGAGCTGGGAGGTCGGGAGTGGCTGGTGGTTGCCGACTGGCAGGGCGACTCGCTGCACGTGCTGGAGGTATCGCTTGGCGGCTGCACGTTTCTGGGTCACCTGGGAGCCGGCAGCCCGTGGATTGTCAAGCCGTCTGCACTAACAGCGGACGACACGGGCCGACTGTGGGTGGGGTGCAGGTTTGGGCATGTCCTGACTGTGAAGCCACGTAACTGATTGTGATAAGATGTCACATCAAACCTTTTTTTTTTTTCGTCTGCTTACCCTTTTTTCACATGACGCTTTTTTTTTTCTTTTTTTTTTTTTTTTTTTTTTGGGGGGGGGGGCAGTTCCAGCCCAGAACCCCAAATCATCGCCAGTGCCGACTGGAATCAACAAATAAGCGGTATTCCCTTCTTTCATAAATTATGCAAGTTAGTGACAAGACTCGCATTGTGTTTTACATGTCTGTCGTCTATTTAGAGTTCATTTATTCTTAAAGTGTGCTGCGTGAGGGATTACTATGTGGGTGTATCGTTGTTGCAAACTTGTATTGTGAAGTTCAAACGTTTTCATCAGTATTTATTGTGACGGCGAGCCACGACTAGCTCATACATATTCTTTGTCAACTCGTTTTGTGTAATTGGTTGACATTTCAAAATGTCGTCTGGTCAGCCGATAGTCTCCCTTGCCGATATGCGATACTGTTACATAACAATTCAGGTGAATTATACGCCAGTCAGTTTCGCACAGCGATTGGCGGAATTCACACTGAGTTGTTTCTCTCTTTGAGAAGGGATTACTCTGTACTATTTTAATATTTGGCCAAGCTGCATAGGCGATCTTTCTAGTATCAAATGCAAACTTGTGTGCTTCGATCTTTAAAGTCCCTGTACAAGGGACAACAAACCAATACTATTAATAATCCTAAAAGGCATGCCTACACTCCCTGGCTAAAGGCGCAAACACGAAGCTGTGGGTTCACTCAGACAGCACAACCGCACAGTCAAACAGTCGAAGAATGAAATAAAAACCAACAACAACAACACCCCCCAAAACAAACAAACAACAACAACAAACCCCACAAAAAACCGGGAAAAAAAAACCAACAAAAGAAAATACCCGATCAAACAGAAACAACGACACATCAAACTCAATTCAGGATTTAATATTCCGCTGGTTGATTAATCAATAAAATTAATTATAGTACACAAAACCAGCAAAGCGAGTTTTCATGTAGCATGCATGTATATCTTTAACACTCATTCACATACGTGTACCATCATTCACACCATCTGATGCACACAGCAATGTAACAAAACAATGCTTTATGTTTGTTTGTTTCAATGTACAAGTCAGTAAACGACGTGTTCAGTAAAGTTAAAATCTATGAGTGACTCCCTGCAGAAAACAGACGTTTACTGATTTCTTCTTTTCTTTTTTAATCTTTTACCGTTAAAATTAAAACTAGCTGGCCCAAAGGTCTCAGCCATGGTTAAAATAATCTAAAACCAAACAAAAATGTTGTACACATATGCGCATTTTCAATCTTGTCACATTTTCTGACAACTAAAACCAGGCACTCAAAAACATTTACAGAGGCTTATCATACACAGCTCGTAGTCAAAACAAAATTGCCAAATCATGTCATGTGTACTGTTTTGATTAATCTTTCTTGAAAAAGGATTTCTACTAACTAAAATATGAACGTGCAGTTGCTCTGCAGAGTGAATATATGAAACAGTTTCACCAGCATCATTCAAAGTGTCATGCATGGTTTGATTTATCACCACATAAAACCTGCATAAATCTGCACCACATAAATGAAACTGCATTTTGTTCAGACAGCTTGTGGTATCGACAAAATGGAACAATAAAACGGAACAAATAGTTTGCTACTTGCCAATTTTGCTCTGACCTCTCTCTCTCGCTCTCTCTCTCTCTCTCTCACACACACACACACACAGACCTGCAACCATATCAAACCAAGTTAAAGTGTACATGTATTACGCATGACTATGATTATATATACAAAAGGCATCTCAAACCATCTTTGTTTAAACATGATTACTAAAATCCAGGTTAGATTTCAAGCAACAAGTTTTCTTTTGGTCAACAACATGTGCTATGATGAGGTATTGAAACTCGTGTGAAGTGCTCTTATGAAGTTTCAGGGTTATAGTAACGACAGCCAATTTGACTTTGCATGTTTTTAATCCAAGCATTCTCCGATTTATTATGCGTAGATCTGACCATTGGCCTTCAATTTATGCAAAATCAACGATCAGTCATTCAACCCAAAGCCAAGAAAATTATGCAAATGAGAGGATAATGAATATGCCATTATAGAAAATGAAATCACTGGAAGGGTTCAAAACCACGAGGAACAATGGGAAATACTTTGATACTGAAGCAAACATGTCCAATTTCTGTCATGCAAAAATGTTGCTTTTCCACTGTTTTCGTTCTGTTTAGGACAAATGACCTATTAGTTTCATGTTGTCCGTGATATGTGTCCTATTGGAGGCCTCATGACGGCTCACGGCTGTGAGCCCCTGCCACTGGTATGATGCGAACAAAACCTTGCTCAATGATACTTCAAATTCTGCAGTTCCTAAATAGGGCGTTTCCCAGCACTGATCGAAATATTTGCATATGCAAATGCCGAAGCAGCCATTAAAAATAATCTGACATACTCTCTGGAACATGCCGTCGTTGTTTTCCACTGGAGTCAAAACGATCTGGCCCTGTCCATCATAAACACCTAAATTGTTAACCAAGACCTTACTACACTTGAACACAGAAGCTTTGCAATGCTTCTTGAAAAATCTGACTGTTCACCCTGACGTAACAACAAAGCCACTATCACACTTCAGTTTTCACTCTGGGTGTATGTTTCCAGGTGTGTATTTTTTAAATTTTTTTTTAAATGTTGACAAAATACTACATCTAAATGACTCGGGACTTTCGAGAAATAATGTACGCTTCTCCTTGCGCTTTTTGATAAAAGAGTCGACTCTAAAAAACAAAAACCAAAAAAAAACTGGAGACAACAATCCAACACAAAACGCTGTTGATCAGACAGTACACATGGAAAATAATCTGTAACCTTGTACAATTATATCATATTACTGCATCAGACCAGCATTTAACCAGTTTGGCTGTCTAGATGTCAAACAGCAGGTGACTTGTACAACGGATGATCAGTTGAACAAACACAAATGGGTACTACACGTAATCGTCACTCCAAGAGGGAAGGTAACAGATTTTCAAGTCCACACCAACTACTGCTATCTCTGTTGTTTAAAACAGGTTTAGAAGAAAAAAAAAATCTGTGACTATGACAAACAGTGGAAAATCTATGACTATGGCCAAACAATTATTTAGCCTGAGAGAAAGAGAGACAGACAGAGATACGGACAGGAAAACAATTTCATTTCTCATATAAGGCAAATATTTAAAAACAAAAGAAGCAAACACACACCACAAAACATTTTCTGAATCAACAGTTATCCTTTTGTTGAACGGAACTGCCAACTGGTGATGCATCAATTGTTCATCTTTGAAAACAGACTCAACCATCATCAGTGAATTATGTACATGTACACATAATTAATTTCTCTAAAATGGGCAAAAGAAAATGCACAAACACAAATTGAGTATTATCTGCGACTGGGCAAACTGTGGTTTTTCCTTTTTACACACATGCCATCATCTGTAAACTAAAGCCATCACGCACAAAATGCACTGGGTCAATGGAAAAAACCAAAACAAGATAATTTAAAAAATAAAAATAAAAAAAATAAAATAAAAACACGCTAACTGCTTTCAAGTTCATGATGCGATTTCAATCATGTTGTCAGAGGACAAATGATCACCTTGATTTACACAAAAAAAACAACCCCCCCCCCCCCCCAAAAAAAAAAAAAAATCAACATGATAAAATGTGCTGTGAACAATTGCGGTGGAATAAATTTCCCTATAGCGCCAACGATGCTGTGCATATGGCCACATGCTACAATGTACGTATGTCATGCACATGCTTGTTGCGGTACCAGTCAAATTTGCAGACACAACCAAGTTTCCAATAGACAAAGTGCAGATGAATTATTATTTTCTGTGATTATTATTCTCAAATGCAAATGATTACTGCCCACAGTTTCTTTCACGTGATAGGTAATTATCTCGCTTTTTTTTTTCTTTTTTTTTTTTTTTTTGGGGGGGGGGGGGGGGGGACAATTTGTTACTCATTCTCAAGGCGTAACTGGCAAATGTTTGTCACATGCAATATGCAACTCCTTATTTGACATTTTGAGGTAAAATACAAATGCTTACTGTCCTTAGTTTCTTATGGGATATGTAAATTATATTTGTCACTGCTGAAGCTTTTTCTGTTTTTTTGGTTTTTTTTTAAATTTTATTTTACATAATAATCTGTCAGACTGTATTGTAAAAGGGTAACTGGCAAATGTAGTCTGTCGTATGTGATGCAATGACGCGTGTGACATTTTGTGAGGTAAAATACAAATACTTACTGTCTTTAATTTCTCCTGTTATACCTAATTATCTGGCACTTTTGGGTGGGGTTTTTTTTTTTTTTGCTTTTTTTTTTTTTTAAATCTTACATAATGATGTGTCAGTTTGTATTGTGAAAGAGTAACTGGCAGATGCTGCCTGTGTCATATTGGTAACAATACACTGACTCTATAGATCACAGGTACTTTTCAAACGGTGCTGACATCATTTTTCTTCTTCTTCTTACATGCTTCTGCCATGCATAGCCAAGAATGCATACAGCAGTCAGTCTCTCTCTCTCTTACACACACACACACACACACACACACACGTGCATGTGCCTGCATAGGCAAGGATGTGTACAGCAGATTCTCTCTTCCCAACACACACACACACACACACACACACACACACACACCACACACACACAATGCCCACAAACACACACTATGCAGTCAAGTCCCATCAGTTGGGAGAGAAATGGAGGTCCCTTCTGGGATGCTGTAGTGGAAGATAGGCTAGCTGAGCTGCTGTGTTAGCTGGTCCTAGCTCCCTGCCCCTGTGTGGCGCCTCGCCTTTCGACAGACTGGCCAGCAGGTTGTCGCTGCAAGCAGCACACAGCACATGGTACAAAAGCACCGCAGTAGGTACATGCGCACCAGGCTAGGTACATGCAAACTCTAGTACGCACACACTGACCATAGCAGCACCATTGTGGATTTACCCTTACGTGATGTAAAACAATGCATGCATACATATATTTCTGTACATATACAGTAGGTGTCTACCCAGTATATAATTACGCCTGAATGCTATGGACACTATATGTAAAATTGTTGAAATATTCATGCAGTAGACATACAGGGTACATCTAGTAGGGCAGGGAACATAAATTAGAATATCACACAGGATGTCTGATTTCATGTTATCAGGCTGCAGCAAAATTGTCTTCAAATACCTTCCAAACTGTCAGTTCTACCTACTGCCTACAGGTTTAATCCCTGCTTAAGTCCTGTATTGTCAGTTCAACCTACTGCTTACAAGTTCTGACTCCTAATCTAAGTCCTGCACTGTCAGTTCAACCTACTCTCACAAGTTCCAACTCCTAAACTAAGTCCTGTATTGTCAGTTCAACCTACTGCTTACAAGTTCTGACTCCTAATCTAAGTCCTGCACTGTCAGTTCAACCTACTCTCACAAGTTCCAACTCCTAAACTAAGTCCTGTATTGTCAGTTCAACCTACTGCTTACAAGTTCTGACTCCTAATCTAAGTCCTGCACTGTCAGTTCAACCTACTCTCACAAGTTCCAACTCCTAAACTAAGTCCTGTATTGTCAGTTCAACCTACTGCTTACAAGGTCTGACTCCTAAACTAAGTCCTGTATTGTCAGTTCAACCTACTGCTGACAAGTTCTGACTCCTAAGTCCTGTATTGTAAGTTCAACCTACTGCTTACAAGTCCTGACTCCTAAACTAAGTCCTATATTGTCAGTTCAACCTACTGCTTGCAAGTTTTGACTGCTAAAGCCTAAAGACTAAAGGTTTTGACCGCTACCCTAAGTCCGGCTGACTCCTCCCTGCACAAAGATGAAAATGAATTCATGCAGTTTAAAGATGACAATGAATTTATATGCAGAAAATGATGACGACGACTTTGTGAAGTATTACTTGCTCTCACCATGCTTAGCTGTAATCAAGCGTTCACAGTTTCATTGCAGCTGCGAGAGTAATACTGAATGAAGCACAAGTTCAGATAGAATACACGTACTGGCATGCAAGCACCATGATGTCAATACACAAGTGAACGACTGAGAAACTCCTAAGCTTTGTATTCATGTGTTCTACCAAACAAAGATGATGGAGGAAATTTTATGGAATGCCCAACACATGAGATAGGTCTGCATATTTTTGCACCACCATGTCAACTTTGCTAGAACAATAAGTAAACATAAGTATGCTTATGACTGTGTCTCCAAACTTCACTTGAGGTCGTATCACGCCAAAGGACGCTGGAAGACCACCTGACACATACGACACCAAGACTATACACTGTAATCTACCAATGATACTACTGATGTACTAATGATATGCCACCGATGTCTGACAATCTAATATGCCACAAAACCACCGCTGCTAACACATACTTTCAAAGCTTAGAGCTGATGCTTTTTCATTTCTGAAACTGACTTGAAACGTGTCTACTATGGCAAGACGACGTTCTTTGGCAAAGGTGAAGAGGATTTTCAGCACTAGGAGAAAGGCAAAAGGAAAGTTCTGAAGCATATGCGGACTACATACATGTACAAATGAGTCGGCCATGCACAGAAAGAAGACAGCAAACAAAAGCTAGGCTAACAGATGTGATGTTGGTGGAAGCCCAGTAATACATGTGTGTATTTCAGATGAACAGTATAGGATACCTATAAACACACACAGAGCATCTCATAATCTGACTGCCAATGTCACTTCCATGACCTGCTACATTTTACCATCACCAGTCTGTTAAATTGTCAGCTTTTATAATGTAAGCATATCAGCAAAACTTGGACTGTTAGCATGAGCCTCAGCACAAGAAGCAGTACAATTGCTCCAGGGTACATGACTTTACCTGCAGTAAACACAAGAAATTTATGAGTTTCAGGTTTACAGTAAACCAAATACCAATGCTCCTTTTTTATGACTTAAGCCTTTTTGACATGAAAGCAACTAAGTTCAACTTCAGAAATGGTGTGTCCACTGCTGTACACCCATTCCCATTCAGCATGTAAAAAACAACATTTTTTCTTGGAAAAGACTTGCTAAAATGAGAGAGAGAGAGAGCGACAGACAGACACAGAGGGGAGAAAGAGAGAGAGAGAATACATTGTAATCTGGGTCAGTTTTAAAAAAATATCAAAGAAACTTATGAAAAGGGAGGGAGTGGGGAGTGTCATGTACAAGGGATATTTTACACAGACTTTGCTATCACTCACAGTCTCTCGGCTGCGTTCATGTATCTGTCACATTGATTAACAAACGTATGATCATTTTCTGTCACAGAAAATAAATAGTCGTATATGTACAAGAGGTTAAAAGCAATCAAAAAGATACACATTATACGTACCGGTACACTGGTAAAACACCTTGTCCTATTTCACGGTTACTGTTTTCACATTCCCTAAACGCTTCCCTAGGTACTGTACAATTTTAGATAGAATTGCTATGATTAAAATGCGAATGCCTTTGTATGACTTAGAACAAGTTGTAGCTGCATTTTCTTTAAAATACCATCACAACACTTCACTGTCGTCATGGTGGAATTACAGTCTACATGTGTATATTTGGAGAACAGCTTGAGAACAGAGTTTGATGCACCATCCTGCACTAGTCTCTAAACGGAGTTGTGCCCAAAATCCACGACAATGACGATTTAGTGGTTGGCACAGAAGTCCCCGCTACATTGTGGTGTTACAGACAATCTAAAGTCCCATTGACACAGGGTTCAAATTCAGCATGGCAGTGTATCATACTTGCGACAGACCCTCTTCTGTTTTCCTCTTATTGCTTTTATCGCCTCTCTTTTATCGCCTCTCAAATAGTAATGTGCTTCGACCTGTACACAGATGAAGCCGAGAGTTAGCAGAATTGCACAGAGATTTTGAATGACACGCTCTGTGATACAGAAACAGGCAAGCAGTCGTTAAGGGCAATTCTTGATTGGTAAGAATTTTGACTATGGACTTTGACTTGAAATTCTGACCCTCTAATGAACAACAGGTACTTAAAAAGCTAAAATGACTTGCATCATAAAACAAATGATGAATAATGCCGTGGGAAGGAGCAAATGATCAAAAATGGGGTGTATGCAGAACCAGGTCTCGGACCTTGCATACAGCACAAATATCCAGCAGAAAACAGTTTTCATTATTATGACAAGTGTGCAGCACAAGCACAGCACAGCACGGCCGAGTTACTGTTACCGGTGAAATGATGTCAGAGTGCAAAGCACCGCACGCACGACTGTACAAGTTAATGTGCAAAAATAGCACTGCAAAGTGTTTACAGCCAGTGCAAATTGAATCACAATAAAGACATATGTACAAGAGTAATAGCAGCGTTTGTCTGAGGCCAAGCTACCAGCACAGTACATCACAGAGTCATCGAAACTCACAAAGCAAGTATGCACATCTACTGTCAAATGGAGAAAAGGGCATAGGTGCTTATCAAATACACATTCAGCCTCTTTTGCCAAATGAGGGTAGATGTGGGTAACTAGATAACTATCAGAGAAAAATGGACATGGATACGGTACAGATGTAAAATGGAGCATAAAATTAAAAAGCTAACTTGTCGCGTGCACACACACACATGCACACACACACACACACACACACACACACACACACACAGAGCAAACTATACAAACAGCTCAGTGTGCAAGTGTTTTGACTTAGATCCACATGTTATCACTGCTGACAGTTTGACCTGCAACAGCCTCCCTTCAAATCAGCAGAATTTTTATGATTTAGAGTTTGGCGCTAGCACCAGTAACAAATTTCACCCAACGATGCAGTAAAAGACAATAAATAAAATTCTGAACTTTACACGTTTCCTACTGACCAGTCTTACTTTACACATACACATCCTTAGAGTATTCAATATTAGATTATGTGTCCCTATGATGAAGCAGCAGGCAGTGTGAATGTGAAGATGGCAAAAGAAAAATACATTAGAAGGAAGGTGGGAATGCTGCTGCAGATGTTTCTTTTTGGTTCACTGGCATTTAGAAAAAGCAAAAATGGCTTGCTGCCATTAGCTCTACCACGCCTTACTATTTTCTTTGCTGTCTCCGCATTTTGATCAGTCTACCTGCTCCACCATCGCAACTCTCCAATATGGAAACACAGCGTTACGCCCTGCCTCTATTCTCAGCTGAAGCAGAAACACGATGAGATGATACAAGTTTTGGGTAAAGAAGCTCTTTGTTCGGACGTACCGATAAAATCCAATTGTATAAAGGAAACAGGTAAATAATGAACGCTACACCCTGCTTTGATTCTCAGCAGAAGCAGGAAGCTGACCGGAGGATACATCTTTCGGGAAATGAAGCTCTCCCTCCGCACTTAATGAAAAAATCGAACTGTACAAAGGGAACGGGCAAACAACGAACGGTAAGCAGCACAGTTTGCTGGTGAGGTAAGCTGAACACACACTTGGCAGATTAACGCGGCAACGGGCGGAGGAGGAGAAGAAGAAGTGCGGACAGACGCTTTCACCTGTTGGCGTTGTTGGCGTGGATGGAGCTGATGGTGTGCGCGCGGCGAGAGTGGACCTGGCGTTGCCGGGCCAGGAAGGACTGACCCATGTTGTTGTTGGCCAGGCGCTCTTCTGCCGCCTGCCGGTGGAGCTGCATGCCCTGTTGGGGGAGGTGGACACAGACTGAATGACTTACATTTATTTTCCAGCACTCGCTGCAGAGTTAGGCAAGTTTTGCTAAGTCAGTAAGTGTGTATGTACGGGGCTGGTGGTGTGAGTGCTTGTGTGAGTGCTTGTGTGTGTGTGTGTGTGTGTGTGTGTGTGTGTGTAGTGGTATGATAACCGAGTATAGCATAGGCACTTAACCCAATTTCTTGAATTGGCTCAAAGTGCCCTGTGCTGAACCCAACACGCACGCTCACGTGAATCACACGCATTCTCTCACACACTGGACATGAACATTTTACAATCACATGATGCACAGGGTCAGCTCAGCTGTTTCAGTTTCAGAATTTTAGATTTGCATTTATTTTCAAATTTTGTGGGCTGAACACTTCCAAAGCATGGCAAGTGTTATGGGTAGTGTGGTGTTTTGCAATGAGTGTCCAACTCCAGCACTTTGTCTCATTTAGCCTTCTCAAACACTAGATCACCATGTGTGTTGGAAGTCACAGCTGAAGCTTCATACACATACGTTCCAAATGAAAGTAAGCAACTACGACAGAGACAACAATCATACCATAGAATTCAATCTGCAAGAATACTTACCAAGTTATACCATGCAGTGACAATGAGGCGCTCTTCATCGTCATGAACTGCTCGCATTTTCTCGTGATCTTTCTGCAAATCAAAGGCAAAACCATTGTGACAAGCAGTGGTAAAAGATGACAGAAGCAAACGGACACTGAAGTTGAACTGGTTGTTACCTGTTCACTGTTTTTGAATCAGTAAAGCTGTGCATTTCTGTGTCTGTTTGCTAAATGCATAGCTGCCAACCCCAGAAAGTGAAAAATCGTATTCGGTGGGTCGGTGGGTGGATGGGCGGAGGGGAGAGGGTTGGGGGAGGGGGTGTGGGGGTTGGCAGCTTTGAACTATGCATGAGTTAATGTTACGATGCTAGACACTACCGGAACAGCTCTGCATGATTTGTGAGCCTCGAAATATCAAATGGTGCCCCCTTCACTAGACTCAGGAAAGAAAGCAGCTCTAGAACAGATCAACATAGATAAGTCTGACCTGACCCAAACCAAACCTCTATGTGGTTAATGTATTGCTCCTTCTCGTGAAGCTGGTGCCTCAGCGCCATGACTTCCGGTGATGTCTCCATACTCTGACTGACATCCAAACTTTGTATCACCTGGAACACAAGAGGTAAAGATCAACATACTTCTATACTAGGCTGAATGCATGGCACACAAAAACACAATCACGCAAATCAAAACCGAGTTATGTACAGATCAGACTCCGTTGTTATTTTTACCCGCATGTGCATATGACAGAGGCCAAAACTGTTTTTGATGGTGTGGGCGATGATGTACTCACGTTTTTGGCCTTCTCCAAGTAACGTTTGTACTTCTCTTCCATGGCGCGCATCTCCTCATCTTTACGAGCCAGCGTTTCTTGCAACGTCTTCATCGTATCAGAGTTTGTGTTCAACTGTTTAGACAAAATAAAAATGCACGAGATATGAACTGCCAGTACAAGGCATACCAAAGTACAAATTGCAAGAAAGATAAAAAATATTTATACAAAAGCAAGCGTCATGTGTCGTAGTGGCACAAGGCCTGCTCTAGCCTACAATGACTTGAACACAGCCCAGAGTTGCCATAATTCAAGATGCAGATGATATAACACTTTCTGGAGCATAGGTTTCAAGCATACGTCAAACAATTCCCTGCTGCTGTATGCTAGATGCACCTACAGTTACTTTGCATAAATAAAGTGTCATGTTACCTCTAGCTGAAAATTTGTGACACTGAAAGCAATTTCCTGGACCTTTCCTTCACTTCTTTGAAACTGCACATTCCATAAATTTGTCTTGCCTGTGTCTGTAGCTCTTCCAACTGTACAGAGCGTTGAGCCAGCTGAAGCTCCTTCTCCTCCAGTTTCTTGGCCTGCTCTGTGGCTTTCCGCTTCATCTCCACCACCTCCGTGGATGATGCCGACTCTGTTGTCTGCTGTCGCTCCTGAAGGTCCTCGACCTGGGCTTGAAGCTCCAGTAGGCGTTGATTCAATAACCTGAAGACAGAGGAAGGAACACTTAAGACCATGTTGTTGGGGATGCTACAAATGGAACTATTTGTCTTCTTTGTATTTTGCAAGATCACCGACATTCGAAGACAAAGAAATCCAGGTGTGACTGCTATGTTTGCTTTGTGTGAAGTAAACAGAAGCTACACTGTGCCCGCACACTCTCACCCACATGCCTGCCCTGCAATTAACATTTCCAGGATGCAAAACTTGAACATCCAGAACACAGCACAACATTCAGGAGGACACCAAGAATACAAGTGTGAAGTACATCAACCAAGCTTCAGACACAAATTTTCATCACTGTGCAGGCTCACCCACAAAATATAACACTCTGTATGAATGTATCCCAAACAGGTCAGTCAGATGACTTTGATTTGTCTAAATGAGATTAAAAGGAGACTGAATCTCACAATCAAAATCATTTGCATGTAATGGCAGCCATGTTACTGCAAAACTATGTGCTGAGAGGAGCTGGGACTGACACAACTGTGTTTGCACAAGGGGGGGGTCTGCTTTTCACTCCTCAGTATCTCTCGTTAAAGTGTGTGTTTGAGTGTACAGCATCTCTTTTTCTCATACCTGACTTCGGTCTCCAGTTCGTTGTTGCGTGCATTGGCGTCGTCCAGCTGCGACTGCAACACCTGCGACTGTTCGTCCTGGTTCCCTGCGCTGCCCATCTTCAGCATCTTGTTTTCGTGCTCCAGTCGTAGTAACTGCTCCCTGGTAAAACAGCATCGCAATCATCAGCATTGTTCTCCAATTCTAGCATATATACCATTATGGGTATCTTATTCAAAGAACACGTTCAGCACTAGGCTTTACAGTCAGTTAGAGTGAACATCTACATCCTGTTTCTGATGGAAAGAGGAAAGAGAACAGCTTGTGCAAACCACAATGCACGTTTTGAGTTCAAAAGAGGAAAAACAGTTTTCAGCGGTATTAAGTAGCAGTAGTATGTTGAAAAGAAATCTGCAAGAGGAAGAGCCATCAAGATATCTGTTTCATTATTCACAAGAAAGTTATTTTCTTACTGTAAAAAATATTGATTTTTGAGAACACAATTTGAAAACTGAGCCAGCTTGTTCTGATGACTGTGATGAAAATCTCACCAACACACACCTGTGGCCATCTTCGTATTTCTCAGCGCCTCTTCAGTAGTTTATCAACAGCATCAGTGTGTTAGTAAGAAAGGCAAGTACCTTGCTGCGTTCTCCTGTGCCCCCAAAACACAACCCCAACGTCACCAAGATGGAAGATCTAGACTAGGTGACCATGGTGCCCTCATCTGACATGGGACCCGCAGGGGAAAAGAAAAAGAGGCCGGCCTCACAACAGCTGGAGGCGGGACACTGACGCAGAGCTATGCAAGCAGGGGATCAACTGGACTGGAGTGGCAAGAGTAGCCCAGAACAGAGTGTGAAGGCGAAGGGTCGTCGATGGCCTATGCTCCGCTTGCAGCCATGGGTCTTAGCAGTTAGTAGTATGGTAACCTCATAGTCATAGCTCGGCACACCAACCCAAATCATTCTATAGTTTGGAGACAAACTTACACTTGCAGCTCCTGCTAACACTAGACACAACAATGCTTGCAGTCTGCCCTAGATCTCTGCTCCACACTACATGCACTTACTTTATTTCTGGCGGTACTGACAACATCTCCATGCGCTGTGACGTGGACCCCACGTCGCCCATCTGATCGCCAATGGAGATGCCAGGATTCGCCAGCTGTGTGCACTTCAGTTCATCGTTCAGTTCCTTCAAAGAGTCTCTCTCTGCTGCCACTCGCTGCAAAAACATTTTGTTCAAAGGAAATTGTCTTACAGCTGATATCATACCACTCGTCAATCTGTCAAGCAGCAACCCATATAAAGCGACACCCTTTTTTGTGTGTGAAAACAGTACAATGCTTATATGCAAAATATCCCATCTTTACCTCCTTTTCTCGCTGAAGCATGGAGAATTTCTCCTGTATCCTGTTGTGTTCAAACTCCCACTTGTCCGCTCGCTTCGTTTCGTCTGTCAAACGGTTCTGAAGCTCCAGGGTTTGTCGTTTATAAGATTCTAGTTGTTGTTTTGTGGTGCCTAATCTTTTCACCTCCTATGACACAGAGACAACATAAGTGAACATGAGATGTTGGTGGAACTCTCTGAATACCAGCAGCACAAACAACTGGACTTGAAAAAATATGCTCTTCACGTACGGGGACACACACACACACACACACACATCGATGGTTAATCATAGCCAACAATCTTCATTTTGTATACCCAGGGTAATGAACAAGAAGGCAAGACATATATATTCCTGTGCAAAACATCCAGTTTATACTCATAGGACATACTCACATCATTCATGCTAAGCAACTCTAGGAAGTAGTGCTGTCTCTTTGTTTTCAAAAATCTGGGAGTACATTTATTTTGTCTGTTCTAAAATCCTTGTGTACTGATCTTTATACATCATGCTGACAGTCTTTGCAGTTCTAATAACAATACCCCCCAAAAAATTCTGTGCCACACGTACCTCCTCCATCTCTATCTGTTGCTGCATGTAGCCTGTGTTTTTCTCCTCCAGCATCTTGAGTTGAACTCGTAGGTCACTCATCTCCTCTGGAACACAGTCAGTTTGAGCACACTGTTCAGTAAGTACACTTCAACACATTGCACTGACACTAACAGTTTCTGTAGGATGTAAAGTCTGTTGTCACAGTTTCATTTTGAGCAGCCTGAGCAAAATATTCATATTCAAACCTCAGCAAAGTGTACAGGCAATGCAAGAACTGATTTTTTTTAAGAGAAAGAACTAAATGTGTCCTTGTCCAGTAAGTCCATATTTATTTAGTTAGTCACTTAGTCTATTCATTTTTTTTTTATGGGTGAAATTTTTGTGTGGAAAAACATACCCAATTTCTTCTTGTATGTTTCTATAGTTGCTTCGTATTTGGCCTGAAAAAGAGAGTACAAGTCTGTTCACAACCTGCATGAGCTGGTAGCATAAAAATATAGATGAAACAAAAAGACAAAGCACGCCCCCCTCGATGCTGGCTCTAGCTGCCCGCCCGGTAACACCTTCCTATTGAGCTGATTGATTGAGTTGGGGCATCATTCTCTGCTTCAGGGGTCCAACTTCCAACTTGAAGGGAAGTAATCAATACTGAATTGCAACTGCAAGAGTTGCGAGGATGAGGTTATTTCCCTTTACAATTCAGACTTGGAAGAACAGGGGCCATCTGCATAGGCGTGCGTAAATTTTGAACATATCTGTCTTTGCCTAAACCAAAACATAAGTTGGCTTCGCAAAGAAGGAATACGACCCGTTCAAGTGAATAAGGAAACGAAAAGCAGTCTTTATACTAACCACTTGGTCTGATGTATGCCGCAGTATATCCAGCTCGTCCTTCATTGCTCTGGCCTCTGAGGCTAAGGCTGTCAGTTCTGCATTCTGCAAGATACAAAATATCTCAACTGAACACCTCCTACATGAAATTTTTATTAATGTATGTACATGCATTTACCCCATTTATGCCCAACGTTCCACTCTACAAGTACAACAGAGCATCTGAACACATGCGTTTGTAAACTACTGAGGACTCATTTTGTTGGCTGCAGAACTTTTGATGTGCCCCCTTTGTTCAAGGGAAGTTGTGTTTTTTGCATCCCTTTCAGAATGGTTGGTGCATCCGCAGTCTCTTAGTGCTTTTACTGTGAAAAACAATCCAGGCACAAATGGGGTTATTTGTATTTTAAAAATGTCATTGTCAAGAAGATATAGCTTTCCACATGCAAACAGTGACAACACTAAAAATACAAAGTTTTTTTTTTTTTTTTTGCTGTTGTTTTTCAGTCAAGTTCGTTGCTCAGCCTCATTCTTTCCAAAAGAAGAAATCCTCACCTTTTCTTTTAATTCGTTGTGGTCTTTTAATAGGACATCATATTTTATTCGGAAGTCATCCTTTCCTGCAACACACCACAGTAAAAAGATTATTGCATTAGTTAAAGCTTTATTTATCAATCAAAAACAAAAATGATAAAACACCAGTAATGAAAGAACAAACATTACTTTGTTAAAATAAAACTCTGCTTGCTACCCAAAGGAAACAGCAAATAACTTCTTCATTATGGTGAAACAAAATAGACAAACAAGTGAATTATGCATGTAAACTTTTTTGTTCAAAATTGACTGCCCAAAACACGGAAGAAAAATAAAGATGCAAACTCCTAAATAATGAATGAAAGTCATACCTGACTCGAGTTTATAGATTTCCTCTTGCAACGTCTCAATTTGTACCTGGAACTGACTTAACCGCTTGCCAGCTGGTGTACTGGAAACGACAAACACACACAAAAAGGAAGATAAGAAATCCAATATTATAAGCTGGCCTTCTCTTGATATTAATCTCTTAATCTGGTGCTTAGACTTGGTAAGACCACAGTCCTCACATACTCAAGATTCTGATACTGCGTGATTTCAAGAATCTGAAAAATTCTGGTAAACTTCCTATGGTGGGTGAAGAAAACGCTAACCTTGGGTCATCAATGTTTTCTGCCTGCTGTAGCCTGTCCTGTAGCCTTTCATTTTCTGCTGTTACACCCGCCTTCTCTTCTTGCAGAGATGCAACCTGTAAAAAGTAAAAGTGTTTTTCTCCTGAGTTCGAGTCCAAGCTGCGTAATGGACGACGACTTCACTCAACTGATGGTTAAACAATCTTCAAGAATGAAATGAGATTTTATCTAGAAAGCAATATCAAATAAACATGGAAAGCATAAGCAAAAGAAAAATCTCGGTGTTAGGAAGTTATGGTATACCAGTATACCCATGAGTACCAGTGAAGTCATAATGGATGTCATCATCCTGTATCCCACATGTTTTTTTTTTCTTTTTTCTTTTTTTTGCATTAACTTTGTAAATGAACGCACATATTTATTTATACTTAAAGGGTCTGGAATGATATCAGACAAATTTCCCTTCATACCTGCATGTCTAGTTCATGACAACGCTGCATCAGTTCTTCTTTCGCCTCAAGAGCTGCGTTCAGTTCTTCCACCGTTTTCTTCAGCTGAAACAAGAACTAAACTTCACAGCTGTTCAAACCATGTCACAATTTGGGAATTAAAGCAAAATATTTGCCAGGCCATCAATGACAAATATTACAAAAGACCCTGTTGGGCCTTTTCATGTGAAAATCTGTGTTCCACTGTGCTTTATCTTTACTGTATATAAAATTATTATGGATGGCTATAACATAAAACTGATCAGCTAAAAACAAACAACTGTTCATTAAATGAGTTACAGTTGATCAAAGTGAAACCTAGGGTAACCAAAAAGAAGGCAAGGCATTTATTCCTGTGCAAATCACCTAGTTTATACTCACAGGACATAGAAATCATATCATTCATGCCAAGTAACGCTGATTTGGTAAAATGTGTCAATGCAATACCTGGTCATGGAGTTCTGAGTCCACCTCATCCCCAGTGGAGATCTCTTTTGTCATCAGCTGCAACAACAAAAGTACATAACATAAATCAAAATCTGAAAGCCAGAAACTGAGTCTTATTGCTTCAGCCAAGTCCCAGACAAGGCCAAAATACAGAAATAAAACAGTTTATAGCTTCAAGTGATCAAAAAAGCCAACCTACAACCTACCAATGAGACGTCACATCTGGTGGGATACCAATTCATCTTGAGCCATTACTTGACAAGACCTTTTCTGGCTTTCACGGAAGTACACAGTCTTGCAGGGACCGTGTCGCCGTGGTACAGTCCATCCATTTTATTTCCCCTGTATGCATGGTGCGTGACTGTTTCCCACTGTGGCCCTTCCCATTTGGAATGGGATCTTTATTTGATACTGTGCGTGTTTGTGTACAACAAGACGAGACAGGCAACATACATGTAATTGAGTTCCGTGATTCTGACTCAATTTGGTAAGGAAAAATCCAGCCAAATTCCTGCCCACCACGGATTCAAAACAGGCAGGTCAAGGATCTGAAGTTGGACAACTTAACCACTAGACCAGATGCTCTGACTGACTGAACAACAACCAACCCAGTGAGCATTACCACTCACGCTCACCCACCTCCTGAATGGCGAACTTGATGGTCTGCTGGACGCCCTCCCCCATGCTCATGATACGCTGGATGTAATGCTGCTTGTTCTCGCAGTTCACTGCCACACCCAGCACCAGCTGCAGCAGCCGACCCACCTCTACCGGGTCATTGTGTTCACCTATAACACACACAGACATCAGTCAGTGTAACATGGAACAGTGCCAGGATGAAGAGAAGAGACGAAGACCAGGTAGTATCGTGGATAAGTACGACACAAAATGCAGTAAATATAACAAAGAATACTGTGGAACTGCAGAGAAGCAACTAAACTGAACAACTTTGATGTAGTCATCACCAACTATTCCATGACCTCACGCAATTTGTAAGCTGAACTGCAGAAAATTGTAAAGACCAGTTTGTATAAATGTCAAAAGACTTGACTCTCAACCCAGTCTTGCTTCAAGTTGAAAAAAAACAACAACAAAAAACAGCTCTTAAATGCAACACTTGCCCCCCCCCCCCCCCCCCCAATCTAGCAACTCACCAATCAAATTGACATCAGGCATCTGGAAGCCCTGAATCTGTATACCCAGCACCTGCATTAGACAGAAAAAAAAAAAAGTTTTGAGCCAGAATTGGGGCTTAAAATACTATGAGCATGACTGATTTCACTTATGTGTACATGTGAAAATACATAACTACCAGTATTAAAATTATGCAAACCCAACTTTTCAAGCAATAAGTCATTAGATAATAAAGAGAATAAACAAAATCATAATAATAATTAAAAAAATGAACACAGCATAATGATGGTGATTTGGTCAGGCACTGACTTTGATGTAATTTGTTCTTTTCTTTGACATCTCTAAATTTCTCAGAATACTACAACTGCGTTTCTTTTTATGTGAAAAAGTAACAGCTGTACGGGAGACAGGAGTAAGAGGATGCAAGTGAACATGTTGATGCTAAGAACTAAATAAGATTAATAACATCAAGTACAAGTTCAAACGTTTGTTACCTCCAGATTGTACTCCAGGATGCCTTTGACAATTTTCTTCAAATTGGTGACCTGTTTTGTCAAGTGGAAAAAAAAATCACTGTCACAATACCTGAACAATATTTCCTAATCCACTGGCTGCGTTCACATTCACAACAGTAGTGAGTTTCTAATAACAGTCATAAATACAGTACAAAATGCAGTAAATGTAACAAAGAACAGTTTGAAAGCGGAGAGAAGCAACTGAACAGATATATCTCTGACTGAGGGATTTGAATTATTATTATTATTACATGTATATTATATGTGCCATGGTAAGACTAAGAGTGACATTCAGTTTCACTGTTTCTCTTTCACTGTTCAAGACAACGTACACATATTACAATAAGCACAAACAATCTGTATGAACCAAGGATGTGAGAATCAGACTGCCACAGAGCATGAGAGGGAAACAGACAGAGTGGGAGATCACCTTCAAACGCCAGTTTCCTACATCTTCCATTTTGATTTTTGCCAGCCATGCTTGACTAAAATATTCTGGAGCTCTGTGTCAAGACAAAGAGGAAAGAAACAATAAACTTTAGATCTGGACTACACGTGAGTAGTGGTCGAGTACATATGCAACATTCCTATGGTTACACTAGAGATTTGTAAACTTTTGCACTGACAGATAATGGACATGTGCTCTATATTTAATACAATGCCAGTGAGGCATAGTACTTCTGCTTAGTTCTGAAAAATGAGCCAGCCTATCACAGTTAATATCATAGTCATACATTTCAAATTTCAAAAGAAGTATATTCAGTGCAATACTCTTCCTTATTATTTATTTTAACTTCACAACTGATATATATGTTTCATCACTTATATAACTTTAACCCTTTCACAACTGCTTATGCTTCCAGCACTACGTGCCTGACACTTAGCCTGCAGCAGCAACCTTCCTCCATAAACTGGTTATCCCAGGCAGTGTGCGTCAGTTCTGCAGTACCTAACTTTAAAAAGCTACAGCTCAAACACAACTCGACCAATCTATTACAGTATTAGTATCACCAGCTGACACTAAAAAAAAAAAAAAAAAAAAAACCCAAGCAGTTATGGCATGAAAAATGTAGAAGTTATTGCTCACATCTGATGTAAAGCTTGTGCAATGGCTATCCCATCACTGAGTTCTGCTGGAGAATCACGAGGTGCGTCCAACTCAAATGTCTGTAGCTGTAGGATCAACAAGAAAGAGTTGAGTTAGCACTAGCAGGTGGGAGAAGGGGGGGGGGGGGGGGGAGATATGGGAAGGTGGGGTCACTGCAAAAGCAACAAGTCGGATAGTTCACGTTTGCATTATTGCCATTTGTAGCTTGTCTGTACATTAACAACAATATCCATAAAGACGAAAAAAACAAAAACAAAAAAAAACCACAGGAGACAACACACAGGATAGACAACTGCCTCTCCTGGAACATGATTACAAGGGAGTGGAATGTTGTGTTTTGGCTGGAACGCTAATCCCAGACCGCGAACACAGGCCACACGCAGAAAGTCAGAGAAACACTCACGGTATATACTTACCCATGAAATCAAACTATAGCAAATCTGCTCTCTGTCTGCTTCCATAGTGAACACAGAACTGTTCGGAAATCTCTAAAACTGTCCAGCTACATGTGAACAAAATCAGATGGATTTCCTACTGAAAATTCTTCCACCACTGGCAAGGGACGTAAATGTGGCGATATCCGGCTTCACGACAATCCAAATAGCATTAATAAATATATTTTAGACAAAGAACATTAGTCATAAGAGTGTATCAACAAGTTACGATGAAAACGGTGTAGACAATTACACCAAACTGATTTTACTGAAAAGCGAAACAACCTTTACGACATGGCTGTTCTATTTTTAGTATCAAACTTTACCGACACGTTAGCCTAGCATGAGTTTGTTGTCAAGATGAGCTCGTACGCTGTAAAAACGGGTTTGATAGAAGGAATAGGAAATGAAGTGTTGTTTGGTATAGCTGCTTTTTTCGGTGTCCTAATCCCCATGCTGGCATTTGTGTTCAACAGGTTTGTACCGTGATATTTTCTTGGGGAACGAAATATGTCCGTGACCCACCCATCCTCAAGATCAGTATTTTGGTATCAATGCTATCATTACCGGTATCTTACCGATTGTGATATCTGTCAGTGTTCATGTTTGTTGTATAGGATACATCTTCTCCGGCCACATACACAAAAACAACGTAAATCTTTCTCTTAAAAACTGCCTGAAACGTAGTCGATGTGTTGGTATCTCTGCAACATTGACAGGCTGCATTCACCATTCAGAATCAGGAAATCATGATTGTTTGGTTCACGGTATGGTTGTACTTGTGTGTGTGTGTGTGTGTGTGTGTGTGTGTGTGTGTGTGTGTTAGAGGGGTGGGGCTGACCATGCCGAGCTAAGTGTAAGCTATGTGTATTTTTTCGATGGGCGAGCAATATCACTAGCCAATACACTAACACTTGGTACTTACTTCGCAGGCAGCGACCTCCACCAGTGATTCACCCTGACAGTGCTGCGAATGTTGCGACGACGAGGGCTCAGCTACGGGTAGAGAACACACGAGAATCTCAGGAACAGCGACGGTTCCGTCATCACAACAATGGTCAGCTTATTTGCCCAATCTGCCTTGGTGAGGCAACGTATGCTGTGGAAACAAACTGCGGCCATGTTTACTGTGGTGAGACATACAATATTACAGAAAATTTAATTCATCTTATTACAATCCAAATTTAACTGCTGGTGACATGACAGCTGATGGAATGTCAGTCGCTGTGATTTATGTGTCACGAGTTGTGCTGTGAATAGAAAGATCGAACTTCTTCTTTGAAATGTAGATGCTTGTGGTAGAGTAGAAAATTTATAAGCATTTCAGTCTTTACACAGGGCTTAAAATCTTCCACTGTTTGGCAGATTTCCACTTTTGGCTTAAAAGTTTCCTCCCCCTAAAAAGTGTGTTTCCTTCTCTGAAACACTCAAAATCATATCAAAATTCACCAAACTGCACCGATTTTTGTCCTTAAAAAGAACATTCTGGAGGAGCATGTCCCCGGACACCCCTAGCATAACACGTCTCCTTTGCAGGCACGCGCCCTCATAGCTTTGCCACTATTGCACACTTTACCGCCTTTCAGATCGAGGGCCATTTAAAGCTGTGTAAATTGTAATAGATTGTTCTTTACTTGCTCCGTTGCTGTCTGTTCTGAACAGTGACTGTTAAAACCTAAACTGGATGCATGAACACTTCTCCTGGAAAGAGCTCTATCTGCTGCTCTAATGCACAGTATCTTCGAGGACTGCCAGCAACAGATCTGACTGCTGAACTATTCAGTGATAATTGCTGGCTAGGTGGCTTTGAGCTCTGGGTTTGGTTTACCCTTTTCAAACTTGCATCTGTTTGGCTTTCAGGAAACTGTGTCATTACATACTGGCAGCATCAGAGCTGGCTTGGAGCAGTTCCTTGTCCTTCGTGCAGAACACAGGTAAGAGCAATATTTGTAGCATAAGTTCATGATAGTCTGCCTCTCATTGCACACACCATGCCTCCACTCTCCTCCTTTCAGCATCATCTCTTCCCTCTGGACACCCCCGCCCCCCCCCATCCCCTCATTCCCCCATCCCCCATCCCCCAACCCCCAACCAACCAGTTCACCTACGTGCACTCTCAAATCCATTCTGTGAAGTTGTAGTTGTGACATTGTTTATTCTTTACTTTTTCCCAGAATTAGAAGTAGAAGACACACTTTTTTTTTATAACTTTGACTTTTGGGTATTACGTGCCCAGTGCTGTACATCAGATGTGTTCAATGTTGGGTTATCATTTCAGGTGACCATATTATTATTGTGCTTCACGGATGCAGAGGTAGCAGAAAATTCAGAGCAGAAATCGCAGGTCCTGGAACAGATCAACGATTACAATCGCAGATTTTCTGGGGAACCTCGTCCAGTAAGTTCTCACAAATTATTTCTTCCCCCGTGCAAAAGTCACTCAAATTTTTACTGTGCAAGGCTCCTCCCCTCCCCCCCCCCCACCCCCCAAAAAAAAGAAAATGAAGTTAATAAATAAATAAATTGAAATAAGTTAATAAATAAAATAAGTAAATAAATAAATAAAACAAGTAAATAAAATAAGTAAATAAATAAATAAAACAAGTAAATAAATAAAATAAATAAATAAAAAAATAAGTAAATAAGTAATAAAATGATAAACAATCTCTGCTTTGTCTTCTTGTGTTCAAGTTTAAGAATTGTTCATAAAGACAGATAACAAAATGATGTAATGAGTAATGTTTTTTTGCTTTGCAGCTGATGGACTATGTGCGAGATCTCCCTACGCTTCTCCGCCATGCCATGAGTGAGTTTTTCACCGTCGGCGGGCTCATCTGGATGTTTCGTGTGCGTGTGGTCATCTGTTTTTTCGCAGCACTGCTGTATTTTATCTCGCCCCTCGACATTATCCCAGAGGCGGCGTTTGGACTTCTAGGTTTCCTTGATGATCTCTTCATCGTGCTTCTCCTCGCCATTTACATCAGCATTATCTACCGTCAGATCATCGAGGCGCGTGCAGCAAGACCTCCTGGGGATAATCAAGCCATGAACGGTTTTGGGACGTGAAAATCGGTTTTAATTGTAGATTTTGTGTCTGTAGATTCCTGGAGTTTCATTATACAGAGTGTGAGAACAATATGCCGGAACTGTGTGGAATGTGGTTGGTGGGGTCCGTTTAAGGAAGTTTTATGATCAGTCTAAATCCACGTGTAATTTATTATCTTTCAAAAGGAAATAAAATCAGGCTCTTGTGTGTCCCGTTTGCTTTGGAATCATTCATGTGAGTTAAACATGAAATGCCTAGGTGTTGTTGAATTGAGCAGGTATTCCTTTTTTGATACTCAGAGTGAAGGTAAAAGTAGTTTAAGGAATGCAAAACACCATTGTGGATGTTGCTTTGTATGTGTACAATGTCTCGGTTTCAGCCAGCGATGTAGTTACATCAGAAATACTATAAAAGCGAAGTGATGTCGGAAGCACAGTGTCTTCTCAGGACCAGCTGCATTTGGAAGTGTCTGTGTTCAGATTCCGTTTAGGTGGTGTTCAGGCAGCTCTGGAGGGTAGATCTAAGGCTGTTCATAATTCTTGCAGTTAAGATATTGTTAACATGAATAATTTTTTAGGCTGTAAATGCCCCCACATTGAGCAAATTTTATCCTAGGGTTTTTCAGCATTAAGAGTGTAAGGGAAACATCACTGATGATCAGCAGGTGTACAAGAATTAGTATTAGATAGGATAATCCGTGAAACAGCAGAATATATATACATATATATAGCTCACTTGACCCCACGAGCATACATACCACTGAGTATTACATCAGGCTGCTGTTCACTGCATGATTCCTGTGATGCTGTTTTGTTCAGAACTTGCTGTGACGTGTTCATATTTACTTGGAGTAAAACGCCTTTGGTTGGTAAAACTTGTATTTATTGATGGCTGGGGTATGCATGCAGAGGAATGCTTACCTGGTGTGTACATGAGCACTCATGCATATATGTCCTGACTATTCTGTTACTTTAAGATAACTGAAGGCAAGAGTGGTGTGAATGTACTGGATGCCCCAAAGCTTCAGATTTTTTGTTGTTGTTTTCTTTCTATCTATTTATTTTATTGTATTTTGTTAATTGTGGTAAATAATTGAGACTGCGTTTGGCATGCTAAAATGCTGGTTTTCGTTACGATCATTTGATGTGTCATTTGTTACTTAGCCACAAAGTGTTGTGGCGAGCTTGTTGCATTTTGTTTGAATTCTTTGTTTCAACTCAGCCTCAGCATTTCTATGAAGCATTTTGTTTATTTTATGCATGCTTATTCTGGAAGGTGCTTTGAAGGATGTGTGTGTGTGTGTGCGTGTGTGTGTGTGTGTGTGTGAGAGAGAGAGTGTGTGACAAATAGAGAGTGTGTGACAAATAGAGAGAATATCATACCTTTTTGTTCAGCCTTTTGTGGAAGTTATGTGCATATGGTGAAGATTTGTATGCTTTGTCTGCACCAAACTGCTGTGTGTTACATGTACCTTTAAAACAAAAATAAAAGCTATGCATAACTTTGTGTGTAGTATTTGCCTCATGTTTTACTGGTGTGGTTGTGTGTGGACTGTTGCTGCAATGTACAGTGAATCGTGTCTTGTGTTTCTGTTTTAGCCAGGATATAGGTTTTTTTTTGTTTTTTTTTATGGATTTACAAAAACATTAGCCTGATGGTGGTTTCACCATATTACTGCACTTATGAGTTTGTGGTGTCTGTGTTCAGGTCAAGTTTTGCAAAGTGGTAATCCAAGATTGATATCTACCTCTTGAATAACCATTGTACCACAAGGCTTCAAACTTTGAAACTTCTTATGGGAGGGAATACATGTATTGTTATTTTTGGTGTACTTTTAATGTGTATGTAGTCTGTCCAGCTGTTACATCTTTACAGACGCTGCTTTTTCTTTAGTTTATTAGATAAGAATAAAGTTGTTATCTAAAAAAGAAAATCGGGGATTTTCGGTTTGTTTTTTTCAACAACAAAACATTTCTATTGATTTTTGTTGGGTTTTTTAATTTTTGTTTTGGATTCACCTTTCCTACCCAACCTACCCCCACACGGTCACGCTTTCAGGCATTTTATGAGCATTCATTGAACTTTTAGCTCATCGAAGATTCGTGAAGAGTATATCTATCACATATGTACTTAGTTGATGTACAATCTGCATGTATTATATTGTCATCAATGCTGGTACTGTTTTTGTTGGTTGTATCACCTCCAGACAGAGTGTGTCTGGCTGCATCTAATTAGTTGATTATTTGATGACAGATTCTTGTGAAAGAATGAATGTGGTGATACAAAATATGTGTCATAAGATGTATTTTTATCACAGAAGAGACAGTAAAGGAATTGTGCTTTACTTGGTGTGCATTTTAATACGGTGGTGCCCGTGACCAAAAAAAAAAAAAAAAAAGACCTCCCCCCCCCCAAAAAAAAAAACAAACAAAAAAACAAAAAAAAACAACAACAAACAAACAGACAAACAAACAAAAACAAACAAACAAAAACCCGAAAACAGCCAAAATCAAACAATAACAAAAGCGAAAGAAAAACCCCCCACATAAAACAGCATTTAAAAAAACAACAAAGCTGATGGTTGCAGATATGTTTGCATACTGCATGAACCGCTGTAATTACTACTCTCCAGTGCAGATTCGAACCTACTACACAAGTACATGTACATGTGGGTCGAGCATTAAACCACTTGACTCCGCCCCCTATGGGCTGCAATACATACACACGTGCCTAGCCAGAAGGTATTTATTTCAACATCATTCAGATACGATAAAGGGGGCAGCTCTCTTCTCTTGTTGAAGCCTTTGTGCAGTTGCTAACCGGTCTGACTGGTTTTCCCTAGCCGTTCATGTTAGGGACGGTGGATTTATACTCATCCTTACAGATTTTGTGTGTTCCTGTCTGAGTGTTCGTAGTGATGACACCTACCGGCACAAATTTCGATACGAGCCTTTTTACTCGTGTGTGTCAGTGACGGTGTGTGTGTGTGTGTGTGTGTGTGTGTGTGTGTGTGTGTGTGTGTGTGTGTGTGCGCGCGCGCGCGCGACATCAGTTTTAGTAATACATCATTCATTCATTTCTGCATTTGTGACGTGTGTCACAAACTGGTTCAGATGAGCACGTACACTGATAGTTTTTGCTTGCTGTGCTCTCTTTCAATGTATTACTGTTTGCTGCTTGACGGTGATCCGGTTTCAATGAATAAAAATGTGTGTCACAGTATGATTACAGACTAACTTTGATAGAGGCGACAGGACTGTGGAAAATGGTTTGGTCAGAGTCGGCAGACGCCATGCTGGCTATCTGCTTGTTTTGTTACATTCAAATGATGTTTTTGGTCCTTTTAGAAAAAAGCGATAATTATATGAATGTAGTAACAATACTGAATAATAAGGAGGCAGGTAAAGTGGCCAAGGGTGCATAATCCGTTTCAGTCATTCCTCTGACCTGTTAGGACGCGGCTGGGAAGAATGAGCTTAATGGCAATCTTTGCACGGACTGTCAATACTGAAGTTCTGAGTTCGATTCCATGGGCTGGGTTGACGCGTAATTCTCTAGTGCAAAAAGTGCAGTGTACATTTTTTTTCAATACAAATGAGTTAATGCGCATTGCCCCTCCCCCCCCCCCCCCAAAAAAAAAAAAGAAGTAATACGTACAAATAGTAGGAATCTAGGAATAAACCCTGATTGGTTGCACGTGTCCAGTCAGTTTCAAGTGTCTCGAACATGAAACTGCGTATATTGTACCCGAACTCCGACCACCCGGTCGATTATATCAGATAACTGTAGACTCACGTTAACTCGCTTCGGGGGGAGCTATCGCCGGCTTCGGACCTTAACGAAAGTATACTTCGCTTGACTATGGTTATCTGAAGAACTGCGCTTTTCTCTTCTCTGGTTCGCCTACACAAAATCAGAACGGTCATATATCAGCATGCGTGTCTATAGCTTGAATTGAAGGGAATTTGACACACTGAACCGTACAGTGGGAGGGGCCAGGCCAATCCAAACATGTTTCCAGTTGGGGGTTTTTGGGGTGGGAAAAGTGAGCAAGCACTAGAAAAGAAAGCTGAATTATTATGAATCGTAGCTTTTGAAACTTTCAGTGGTCGTGAAATTTTAAGCGAAATTGGTGCATGTTTGACTGATTGGAGCCTGTATAGTGGTGAACGTTAGATTATGTACATTCAGTGGACAGCGAAAATCTGGGCAGGTCAGTCTGAGTGAAACTGGGGTAATATCCCTACACCGATAAATTTGAGATCGTCCGCACATAGGATTCACCTTTGTGACGTCAAAGCCGGTGCACATACACCGTGAATCAGTGAGGGGATTGCCCTTGCAAGTATAGGCGACCGACATAGTTTGTGGTAGCGACAACTTGCGAAGAATTCCTTGAGTGAGACATTTCCGGATACGTTTCCTGGGTCATTCTAAGTTTCATATAACCGCTGAAGACCGGCTTCTACCATTACTGATAGTGTCAATTTCTGTTTGCAGTCCAGGCTAGGCCCGCTAGTCATGTGACAGCTACCCGGCTCCTTGGCTTCAGTCAACGCCAGCAGACGACAATTTTGTGTTATCGGTCTGACGATACAATAATCCACTGAATCAAGTCAGGAAAATGGCGGATTTTGTCGCCGGTGAGCCTGTCTCGAACGGAACTGGTTCCAACTCTCACAGCAGAGAGAGTTCGATGAGCAGTGAACGGTCGCAAGGAACGAACAAGGAGAATGCATACGAGAACGTGCCGACGAACACACTGACGCGCCAGGGGAGTGACAGAAGTGATTCCAGCTCGCAGCTGATTCTGAGAGACGGTGGAAGATTGGTTGAGGAGAGCAGGACAGAAAATACTGTGACAATATACGAGAATGCTGGATTTCAGGGGTGAGTCTACCCTCCTCCCCCCCCCAACTCCTCTCTCTCTCTCTCTCTCTCTCTCCTGCGTATGCCGCCGTGTGTGTGTTTGTGTGTGTGTGTGTGTGTGTGTGTGTGTGTGTGTGTGTGTGTGAGAGAGAGAGAGAGAGAGAGAGAGAGAAACTGAAACTGACTGAAATAACTTTTATAAAAACGGCAGAAGTTCAGTTGCGACCTGTTTTCAAACTTGCCGTTTTAAACAGAAAAAAGGTAAAAATTCATTTTGTTCAACATTCATACACACTTAAAAGTGGAACATTATACTCAGTTCACACACACGCACGCAGAGATAGAGACTGGACGAACTTTACAACAGGAAAAGATTTAGCCATACAACGCAGGGTCGATCAGTTTTCAGTGCCTGTCGTTGCTTATTTTACAGAGAGAGAGAGAGAGAGAGAGAGAGTCGTCTGGTACATGTAAACCGCTGACGTTCTGTACACACGTCGGCTATAAATCGCCTTTTCATTGAAACAGAATTCATATCATGAATACTGCACCGGTGTAACAGGCCAGAATCTACCCCTGGCCCCGAATCTACCCGGGTAGAAACTGGACTAGGCCAGTTTAAACCCGGCTAGTTTCTGGCCTAGGCCAGTTTCTACCCCCCTGGCCCCGAATCTACCCCCCCTGGTCTGAGCTAAATTCGAATTCGTTGTACTGAGCTAAATTCACAATTTCACTACACCAGTTGCTACAGTGACTACTACTGAGTCGAACTGGTTGTACTGAGGAAATGCGCTGGTTGCGCTACCCCGCAAGCTTTTCCCTCTGACAGAAAACTGACACTGCCATTTATCTGGAAAACAGATCAGATCACTTCAACGTCGTTCTCAGCGTTGCATAACCTTGTTATAAAGTTTCGTTTTAAATCGCTGGTATGTCTGTTTTATAGACCACAATATTTATCGTATCGATACTCTGATATTCAGAATCCCTCGTACTAAACTTTCTTCTGTTGACTGTCGAGCCTTCTCCTACGCTGGCCCAAAAGCCTGGAATTCGCTGCCTCTTTCGCTCCGCCAGTCAACCTCCCTCGAAACCTTCAAAACAAATCTAAAAACCTACCTGTTTTCATCTCAAAGCACCGTCTAACCTGCCTCCGTCTTTCTCCACCTCCTTATAAAGTACCATACATGCAGTTGCCCTGGCCCTGAACCTTGACTCTTATCTGTACTTTTACCTGCCTTATAAGTAGATTACAGCGCTATATAAATAATTATTATTATCATTATTATTATTATTATTAGTTAACATGTGCTTTCATCTGCAACTCAAGTTACTCAATTTTTTATGCAGATTGCTCTGATGTTATACTGTTTGCATTAAAATTAATTTTAATTAACATCTCTATCTATCTCAGTCTTGTGTGTGTGTGTGTGTGTGTGTGTGTGTGTGTGTGTGTGTGTGTGTGTGTGTGTGTGTGTGTGTGTGTGTGTGTGTGTGTGTGCACGCGTACATTAAAACATAATTTTGACAAAGTAAATATTCATTTATATGCTCTTGTACTAGCATGAACAAAACTTACATGAACCATTTTAGAGACAATACTATTATTTCAAAGTGTAATCAAAGACATATATACTGTTCAAACAAAGAAACGCATAGTCAATCTGATGTTATTTCATTCGGGGCCAGGGGGAGAGAAACTGGCCTAGAACAGGAGGGGGTAGATTCGGGGCCAGGGGGGATAGAAACTGGCCCAGGCCAGTTTAAACCCGGTGTAGCTTCTGGCCTAGTCCAGTTTCTACCCGGGTAGATTTGGGCCTAGGCCAGTTCCTGCGGGGTAGATTCTGGACGGGGTAGATTCTGGCCTGGTACACCGGGCCCTGACTGAAAACCCGACTTTTGTCATCAACGTGAATACCTAGATACTGCAAAATGCAGAGACACCTTTCGTGGCCAGCGGGGCGTGAACGGTGCATTCACTCACCATTGAATCTTAATACAAACTTTACAGACAGTTCATGTGCTCGTGATCTATAACCTACTTTCGTTCTTTTCACCAGATCCTTGACTTTCATCCAAACCGTCTGTCTGTCTGTGAGTGTGTGTGTGTGTGGGGGGGGGGGGGGGGGCGGTGGGATGGGGGGGGGGAATAGAGAGAGAGAGAGAGAGAGAGGTAACTTTATTTGAAAAACCTGGAAAAATTTACGCATGATGGTGTAAGCTTTATTTTAAGTGAGATGTGCTAGCAAGAAATGGTATATATAATTCTATTTCCATTAGTACTGTCCGTTATTACATTGCGATACCCACACCCGACATCCCCCCCCCCTCAGCCACCCACACACCCACCCACCCACACACACACACACACACACACACACACACACACACACACACACACACACACACACACACACTTGCCTCCCACCACGACACGCACACGCAGAAACACACAAAGCGGGGTCTCCAGCCTCCGTGGGTTTTCCCTGATTTTTTTCACTACAGCTATCGATCACTTATTGGTTGTTACTCAGGTTGCCTGTAGTTACGTCTTCACCTCACTTTCATGATGCTTTTGTTTGCTTCCCATTCTGCAGTCAACTGCACCGTGTCCCAGCACGCACGCGCGCGCGCGCGCGCCGCACACACCGTCACACACACACACACACACACACACACACACACACACACACACACACACACACACACACACACACACACACACACACAGATATAACATAGTAGTGTCACATAGTATTTCTCTGGACACTGAGACGACAGTGGGTTCATGAGAGAGAGAGAGAGAGAGAGAATATTGTACACACATAAAACCCTCTGCGTCATCCGCGCCTGTAGTTTTCTGTTCCAGTTTTCCTTGTCTGCTCCGAGTGCTGGTTTTGTCAACACTACACGCCGAAACTTTTAACCCAACCCCGTGTTAAGAGTGGACATTTTGGGCGACAAACTATTCAGAGAAAGTTGAGTGTGCGTGTGTGTTCGACACCTGCATGCTTTGCAAATACTGTGCACCCGCTGACACCTCTGTGGGTTTTTTTCTTTTGGGTGGGTTTTATCAGGTCAGTTTGACCTAACCTATGCACATCCTTGTAGGTATACATAATTAGCGACCTTGTAATTAACCATTCATAAAACAGTTTACGTACGTCAAAATATCGTCTTTTTACTTGGTTGCGTACACCTTAGAATGATTTCCTTGATTTTTTTTTTAATGAAAGCTTCACCTTGGATGCCGAAAACAACAACAACAACAACAAAGCACTCCCACAAGATGGGTGCATTTCCATTCCAGCTGAAACAGTGTCTGAAACAGGCAGTGGTGTTCTTTTTAACCACAGAAGTGTGCTTTTGAACGTGCTGATCAGGCTATTAAGCAAAACGTTTTGGGGTTTTTTTTCCGTCAAGTTTCTGTTTGTGTGCAAATGCGGGCTGATAAGACGTGATAACGTGCCACGTTAATGTTTTCTTTTACCAGAGCTTTGCAGTATGCTGCTGCACCCAAACTTATGGATCCCCCCCTCCTCACACACACACACACACACACACACACACACACACACACACACACACACACACACACACACACACACACACACACACACACACACACACACACTCCCTTATCGGGTGGTCACGTACAAGTCTCACTTTGAATTTCAATACCAGATGCATTCCTTTGTCACCTTGTCTTACACCACTGATCGGTCAATGTCTGTCTCTCAAGGAACGACACTGAACATTTTATTACATGCGTGGTCGCTCCATTTTAAAACTGTGGGAAATTTGGACTGAATTGCAACTCCAAGCCCTCATAAGTTTACGTTGGGGGTACAGATTGAACAGTTTCAGTGGGCCTCTAATTCATTGACTGGTCAACATAGGCAAGACTGCATGGTTTAGTGGTTATTGGTCACAAGCCGAGCGTATCCTCCGTAACAGTTGAGTAATGCTACTAGTTATACTAACAGCAGGGGCGCGGACAGTGGTCGGAGTTGGAGGTGCTTTGGGCGGTGGTGGGGTAGAGGCTGGAAACGGCTATTTCACCAGCTGTGTCATGCGCAAAAATTCTGTAATCTGGTATTGCATGGAGATTGGGTTAAAAAAAACAAAAAACCGGTCAATGCACAAAAAGGGGGTTACAAGTTTTAAAGAAAAGTGTGTGTGTGTGTGTGTGTGTGTGTGTGTGTGTGTGTGTGTGTGTGTGTGTGTGTGTGTGTGTGTGTGTGTGTGTGTTTTGAGGGGAGATGGTGGGTTGCGCGCGAAAGCTTAAGTATGGGTGAAGACCATTATTTTTTTTTTTTACAATTTTCTTTACAACCGGAGACAGATAAGTACTCCTACTCCGTCGTGTCATACATCTTGACACAAACGTTTTCCCCCAAGGACAAGAGAAACATACCAGCCCACGCAACATACATCATGACGAGAAACATAAAATAGACATCCACTACACAACTGAATTATTCATCAGCGTTGCTCATGCATATGCAACGACCTTACCTTGCATTCCTCCACCCCTGTCGCCCGTGAAAAAGACAACAGACGAGAACCGACACATTTTCACGGTCTGTCTGAGGGGAGGACTATGAGGTCACCCGACCCTACTAAGGGGTTGACATAAGGGATTTTGGTCACAGGATTTGAGGGTATTAAACCTGTTCGCTTTCACAGGAGGCGTGCTGGTTCAGAGCGAGTTTCGCACCTGGCCTCCTGGGTTTGCCGTGCAGCTCATTTGAAAAGAGTTTTTTGCGGCGGCGCTGTTGGATTTGTTTGCTGAGGCTGAAGCAAATTAATGATTCAGATATGACGTGAAGCTGTCGTAGGCTGGTCCCAACATGGCTGATAGTGTGGTAAGCGGACGCGGGTTCCAAAATGGACACCACTCGGATGCAGAGAAGGTTGGAACCAGAATAGCTGACAGGTGTGCAAGCAACGGCAGACCAACAACCGGTGGCCCTTCTTCGCATGATGAACAGCCAAGCGGGTTGGTCAGTCCTGTGAGGCATTGCTCAAACGGTGGTTCTGGTGCTTGTGGGTTTTCAGATACAGCGTCAACGTTTAGCGTGGAATCGGACAGATCTTTGTCCAGCAGCAGAATCCGCACAGCGGACGAAGATAAAATATCGAGGGTTTATGTCAAACACGACCCGTCGAAAGAGAGAGACCCCCAAATGTCGCGAGCTACAGACAACGCACAAAGGTAATTAATGATTAGCCCTGCCCATACTTCTCATTAACGCGAAAGGAACGTTGTACAGAGAACGGAATCGCTGCGGGTTGGGGATGTTTGTTTCTAGGGATGGGGTTTAAAGTCTGTATGTTTGTAATGAGTTTTGAGGGGAAAAACTGCCGCTTACTACAACGGCTCTAAGGCTGTTTACTAAACGAATGGATGTTCCTTTTGGCCATTGCGACCGTTTTTTGTGACTTTGCGGCTCCTAATAGAGAAATATGACTTTCTTTGGCCTAACGCTTCCATACCTGTACTTAGTACGTATACGACAAACGCTATAAACGAATTGCCATATATGCCAACCCGCGTCACCAGAATGCTTTCTCAGTGATACTATGCTGTGTCCCAAGTGACTGATTGTTGATGCAGCCATTATTCGCATTTCATAAAACGTTTTCCACGGCGTTGCCGTTGTGTGCCTGACAAACGTATTGAGATTTTAACGTTCTTTTCCACTGATTACGTACGGGTAATATCGAAGACGGAGCAAAGAGGGAAAATCCAGTAGATTTTTTTTAATCTCCTACGGGAATCGAACTCACGACCCGCGAGTACTGACAGTCCCTTCCTCTGCCAGCAGTGGTTAGCATTTTAGAAGAATCATAAAATAATTTTTATAAAAATGATAATGATGCGCACGACAAATAGTGGCTGTTCCCGTCAACAGGGATTTATTCACTGACAAACTCTGCGAGAATACATCCCTGTTGACGGTTGCAACCGCCGTTTGTTGTGGGCATCGTCAAAAAAATTTTAATG
The DNA here is from genome assembly GCA_018292915.2 of Batillaria attramentaria. Classification (NCBI taxonomy): domain Eukaryota; kingdom Metazoa; phylum Mollusca; class Gastropoda; family Batillariidae; genus Batillaria; species Batillaria attramentaria. The sequence goes on along the minus strand of JACVVK020000017.1, from coordinate 2,671,390 downwards.
TTCATAAATTATTATTTTGGGGTTTTTTGTTTGTTTGTTTATTTGTTAAGTTATTGCACATGCCAAACCAATTTTATCTCTTTTTTTTTTCTTTTTTCTTTTTTTTTTGGGGGGGGGGGGGGGGGGGGGCTTAGAATCTTAATTTTTCATTCTTAATTTTTTCGAGCTGTGAGTCCAACGACAATTTTCCATGTTAGGCGTGCTATTTAATGGACAATTAAGTATTTTTGAATTTGAAATATCACTCACTGCTGCTGCTGATGATAATGGTGATGATGGAGACTTGACATAACGCACGACTCCACCCTAACTGAGTGCTCACGGCACTTAGGGAGAGGTTTTTAAAAGAAAGAGAGTGTACACACACACACACACACACACACACACACACACACACACACACACACACACACACACACACACACACACACACACACACACACACACACACCGATGCTGACGAGAAAAACTCACCATGCGATGTATCTTGTTTATTTTCTGTCCACTGCAAACCACTGATTCATGCAGGGCAAAAATATTTTGTTTATAAAAGGTCAGATTCTGGCTTTTTTGTCGAGTTAGACGCATACCCATTATCTGCCGTACGCAAGCTACGTGATCTGTATAACGGTACATAGTATTTCATGCGTAAATTTCTACGCGTGTAGTTGACCTTTAGGCCTGTGTATCCTTTGGACTAAGCGCCAGTCTTGTAGTAGGCGGGCACAATGATGATTAAGCCGCTAACATGTTCCGCTAGGCACTGCAGGAATTCCCACACACACAAGTCCCGCGTAATCCGCAAACTGGCTTTTGTTGCTGATCCGCTTTTAGCCGAAAATATTTATGGAGCCGACCACGCATTCTTTCTATGACGAATCGTGACATAAGACCTATGTTTGTTACTTAAGAAACATGGATTTGGCGCTCCGAAACCTTGCAAACTAATATATTTATCTTTGCAGTTTGCTCCTCGTTGCAGTACAATACAATAAAACATGCACGTCTACGTGAACATCGTATAGTTATTACAATACTGTTTGAGGAGACATTTCTGACACCCAAGCAGAAATCTATGGGAAAAATCACCTTTCTTTTTGAGTTTTGGAATACGGAGGATCCTTCTTTCAGTCTTTGGCATTGATTAATAGTCTTAATACCATTGTAACTAAGGAATGTTTACTTTCTTACGTAAGGTATGATTTATGTAAGCACAAAACACGTATTTCACTCATCTTCCCTGTCCAGAGATAAAATCCACAACCCCAGTTGGATGTGAGAAACGTCAACAGAGACCCAACCACATTTTTCTATCACTATGGTCAAGTTCTGTCCCATTGCCATCTTTTAGTGTTGTAATCTTTCCAGTTTCTTCCCTGTTCACGATTTC